>CAJVQA010000565.1:0-32598 GCA_910591915.1 Cetraspora pellucida
CCTAGTTGGGTTGCAGGTATGGCAGCTAGTGTAGAACCATTGGTGGACTACTTAAATTAGACACCAAAAGTATACGTATAACTAATTGTATTCTCTAATATAAGATGACTTCTTTGAGGCTTCGGTTATAAGTCCCTATATTCAATTTACTAAATAAAACCCTAGGCCTAAAAGAGACTAGTTTAATATAAAAAAAAAAAATTATATTAGAATTGAACTCTATAGCTTAATAGTTAAACTGTTAACCTTTATAGATAAAATCAATAGTTTAAGTTAGAAAAATAATATAAACTCTTTTTGCCAATTATCAAAACACATAATCTACAAAAAAAAAATCAAAATTTATATAAAAACTAGTGTCAAAACTACAGTTGAAGACTTAAACAAAAAAAAAAATATCTAAAACAAACTTAGCAAGTATAATAATAAAAAAAAATAAAAAAAATAGCAAGTAAAAAAAAAACAAACTTGATTAAATGAAAACTAAAAAATAAATTTTGAAAAAATAATATTAATTTGAAATTGCAGATTATTTTAGAGATATAAAGAAACAAATAAACAAATATGTACAAAAATAGACAAAACAGATACATAAGTATTACAAAGTTATATAATAGAAATAAATTAAAAAAAGTTATACAAGTACAGCTAAATGATGATATAAATAAAATTAGAAAAGTCTATGATACTAAAATTAGTAAATAAAAGAGCAGAAGCAATATTAAAACTTATAGATAGTAAAGAGTTAAAGCAAGAATTAGCAAATAGAAACAACTACTTTAATGTAAAAAATATAGTTGCAGCAGCATAATGAAAAACAGATCTAATAGAGATAATAATATTAAAAAAAATATTTAAAGCAATAATTAAAATATATATAAAAGACCTAACTAGTATAGAAAAATAAGCAAAAGAAATAAATTATATAAGCCAATATTCAATAGCAATAGAAAGCATAAGTAGCAAGAAAAATTAAATAATGCTAAAAGAAGAATTAATTATATTAAAAATGTATATAAAAAAAAAAATTAACAGAAGCAGAAGTATAGTGATCTAGTAAAATGATCAGGTTGTCAATTCTCAAGTGGCAAATCTAGAATTTAAATTTCAGTATTAATAAAAATTTGAAATTCTTTCTGTATTATGCTTAACTGTCTTTTACTATTAGTTTCATAGAAGAACTTTCTTCTGATTGACTGATGTAAATCAATTACCCAGATAACTTATTTATACACTTTAAAGTACTTTTTAAAAATGTAATGTTTTACTAACAAATAATTATTATAAAAGTTATTCAAAGTTTCAAATAAGCATTAATCTTTACCTTGTAAAAGAATCCAAAAAAAATTCAAGTTTTGAATATATATTTTATTTATAAGCAATTATGCCTATTACTGAACCTTGCACAATTATTATATGCAAAGCACAGTTATCAATTTATTAGAAAAAAGTAATTGAAAACATTATTAACAAGAAACAAACTAACAATACTTTGTCTTTTTATCTTTAAATAGATAATATTATTTCTCTAAATTTATAATAGAATAGTAACAAAAAGCTCAGTTAAATTTTAATAGCATTTTTATATTACAAAACAAGATGAAGTTGATCTAACTTTTGTTAAAGTTAAAAGTAAATGACCTGAAGCTGATTTGACTGATAAAGAAGCTAAAAGTAGATGACCTAAGACTAAGAAAACTAAAAATAAGATTACTAATATTACATGGCAATTAAAAACTGATAAGATTAATAAAATTAAAAATACTAACTATTTGTTTTTTTCTAAAATTATAATGACAAATATTTTGTATAATTATAAAAATAGTAAAAAAAAACCAACATTATACTTGTTTGATAAATTCTGTTCCATTATGAAAAAAAAATAAAAGATTAAAATTCTTTTTTGATAAATTGTATCTCTCATTTTACTTTTCTTAAAATATAAAAATTCACAAATATGGATGAAAAAGCAGCTTCTATTTATATGCTACTTTTATTGTATAATTAGAAATAAATTTGTTAATAATGCTAAGAGGGATTTGATGATATATTTAAATTTAGTTAGTGTTTCTAATACTATTATAGATACATTTGCAGATTTAGAAATAGTTATTACATCTTGTACAATTATATAATACAAGTTCTCAGCTTCTAAAAAGTATATAAATATTATTAATTCAGAACTTGCTGAATATGTAGATAAATCAATAGTATTAAATATTGATAACTATTACATCATTTATACTAAACAAATGCCTAATATTACTACAATGTCTACTATTATATACTTGGCAACAATTTTAATAAATTCAATTGCTATACAAAATTCAATCTTAAGAGCAAATATATATAATTCTGTACTAGTTAATGATAATTTAATTAAAACTAATATAAAAAATAAATTTATTACATTTTTTAGTTTTTTATATAACAAACATTAAAGATTCTGTATAGTTGATAATAATACAAGAATAGATGAATTAATTGTGTATAGCTATGATATAAAATTAAAAAAATATATAATATTTGTTTAATAAAAGATGTTGTTCTTGTAGATTTGTAAAAAAATACTCTTTATTTATTAGAAGCTTATATTAAAGCCACTAATGCTATTATAGAAATTCTATCTATGTAACAATATATCGAGAAAGAAAATATTATTTCTATTATTATTAATTGGTCTAAGCAAATTTATCTTAGAACTGTTATTTTTTGCTACTTGTGTTATCATAAATCTTTGAATATAATTAATAATATTCTGTTTTTTCTTCTAATTATAGGTCTGTTATATATTTTATTGAATAGTCAGAAATTAGTGTTTTTTTAGTATCAATTTTTTTTTTTGCAATGTATAGGTATATTTTTTTAAAAAAAACTTTTTGTATAAAATCCTAAGTCATGACATATCAATCTTCTTTTAAAAATTTCTTGTAATGCATAATAAAAATTTTCTACAATCATTAAATCAAAATTTGAATTGTTGTATAAAGATACAATATATCTTATACTTAAAAATCTTTTGAACAATACAATTTTCTTGTTTTAAATATTTATACAGTATTTTTCTAATCTGGTAACTTTAATACATATTTTGAACTATACTTTCATATTTGAACAATATTCTTTAGATTCTAGTACAGAAATTATTCAAAAATACTTTTACTGTTTCTTTTGAATGTTTTTACTAAAAATCAAACAACTATCCAATTTTAAAGATTATTAGGGTAGAACTCACTAAGTTTTCAGATTCCACTATTAAAATATTTCACAGTTTTTTATGTCAAAATATGCAAAAACATATTGAAATACAACAAATTATTAAGTATAAGTACTATATAAGTTAATTGTATTTAAATAATTATAGTTTTAAAAAAAACTTTATGCATATATTAACATAGACAGTTTAGGAATATTTTGCATAATATATTATGAGTTTGATAAAGAAAAATGCATATTTTCTTTTGTAATGTTTTTTAGAAATTTATATTTGTATGTTCATCAAAAACTTTTATTTATTATTTAATTTGATACTAATGTATATTTATTTTCTAAAAAAAAACAAATTTCTTTTTTATTAGTTGTATTAAAAATATCAAAAGCATGATTATATCACCTTCTTTTAGATTTTAGTGCTTCATATAAACTAGATTCATTTTCTTACTATGATGTAACTAATTGTTTTATTGTTTTATTTATTAATACAAGTACAATTTGAGTTCTAGTTTGTAGTTATATATATCATAAGTCTTGTTATATTACTAATAAGCTCAAATGTTTGTATTGTCTATTATTCTTGCAAAATGGTATTAATAAACAAATAAAATTCTTATTAACTCATTTAAAAAAAATAAACTAACCAATATCAAAAAACTCAACAAACTCGATGTTGATGACAATGATAAAAAGTTAACAATAGAATATATAGAATTTAAATTGAAAAAAAATATTAAAAAACTTTTAATTATTATAATTGAATTAACATTTTACTTTTTTTTATTTTTAATTTATTTATTTTTTATTTTTTAATATATTTTGCTTTATTTACAAATAAATTTCTGAGAATGACGATCTTAGTATAGTAGTTAAATTTCATCCTTCAAGCAGTAGATTCAATGTTTAATTCTTATTTACAACAGAATTTGAAAAAATGATTATATTTTGGTAAACTTATCTATGATTTAGGATTTGTAAATTCTGTAATTCTAGTTATATTAAGACTAATTTTGAAGTATACAATATTATATAAATAAATCTGAAAAGTATATACTCAGATTAGAAACCTACTTGAAAATTCTAAACAGAGAGGTAATACAACTTTTAATAATAACATCTGTGAAAATCTTGATTTGAAGAAGAAAACCTGTAACAGATGACTTGTATGAACAAAAATCTCTAGGTAGAAGGTCTACCAACCTGACCACTAGTTGATCTGAACATGAAATCACATTATACAGAACTAACTGAATTGGTAGTATAAGAGGACTTGTAAGAATAAACAAGGTATCAGTGAGGTTGTAAAAGGAAGATACTAGAATTGTATGAACTTTACAAAGATTATAAACTAAGTTTAGTTATAAATTAGAATACAAAAAGCTCTAGTAATGATGTCTTGAAGATAATTTGCATAAAATAAGACAGGATTCTAAGGGTATAGATAGATATCTAAAACTTCTTGACTGACATCATGTAATGAAAATGTTCTAGTAATACAGTAAGAATTACAATATAGAAGGTTTAAATAAGCAATACCTGTAATTGGGTTGCAGGTATAACAGCTAATGTAAAATCTATATATAAGTGAACTACTTAAATTAGACACCAAAAATGTATGTGTGGCTAGATGTATTCTCTAATGTAAAGTAGCTTCTCTGAGGTAATCGGACCATGAGCTACCATGTCCTACTATACTGAATAAAAAAGCCCTAGTCCTCAAAAGACTAGTTTAACTGTAAAAAAAAAAAAAAACATGAATTTTTTAAATGACTTTTTATTACCATCATTATTCGTCATTATTTGGTATTTTTGACCGTTTTCTAATTAAAATCGTAAAGCTCATTATCTCTAAATTATGCAATTTGATTTGTCAATTATCATGCATTGATCTACGTAAATTAGCCAATCATATGAATGTCTTACTATGACTATGGCTAGGGTACTTAGACGACCCCGATTTTGGCAAAATTGACGTGATACGTTACACCAAGATTTGGCTACTTTGATGTAGATCGTCACGTGAAAATTCCTTTTTTTCAGGAGTAGCCAATCAGAAAATAACAATATTTTTTATATTTTTAACACTCAAACGAGCAGTAGTTTTAAAACGATATTTCACAATGCCAATCCTTCCAACGACCACGCCGCGCTCTTCTTTTCACGAGGAAATGCATTATAAACGAAGAAGACCAACATATTGGACTGCATCAATTCCTTTATTTCTACGAAGATTGTTTCGTTTTCCGCAAATGGTAGTATTATTGTATGTTTTTTGTGAATGATCGAGTCAAGAAACAATAATTGTTTTATAATTACAAAATCTTTATCCAGGATTTCGAGTTTGCACTTTGGCAAATGCTCTACTTATGTATAGCTCCAAGAAGAGTGTGGGTAACAACTTGGCTAAAAGTCATTGATATGTATCAATATTACACCCTAGTTTAATAACACTAATTTTATTCTGATATATTACCAGATATCGCAACATTTATTATCACAAACGTAATTTTTTTGCTTTTTTATAAAGCATTAAATTTGAAGCTTTATTGATCTTGTCATATTTTACTCTATCCTACTTTCGCTTTTCAGAAACAAAAAATCAATGGGCAAGAGATGATCCAGCTTTTGTTGTAATTTTATCATTTTTTCTGGGCGGTAAGTTCATAATTTTTTAAAAATTCTTTTATATTTTTTCTCTGCATTTTTTTAAAAATAGTTAATATTATTGGCTTATGTTACATATAAAAGCATCTGCAATAGCCTGGGGATTAGGTTATGAGCATGGGATAGTGGGAATCCTCAAAATGTGCCTATTTATGGTCTTTATAGATTTTGTAATGGTTGGTCTAGTGATATCGACGATTTGTTGGTAATCTATTGTTATTATATTATTAAATTTTCATCTCTTATAATTATCTGATTATTATTATTATTGTCTCTCAAATAAAAGGGCATTTGCAAACAGATTTCTGTCACATAGACGTACAGTTCATACTGTTGAACAGACTGTGGAATGGGCCTATGCGTTCGATGTACATTGCAATGCGTTTTTTCCTTTATTTTTAATCTTATACGTTGCCCAATTTTTCCTCGTGCGAATCTTGATAAAACAAATTTGGATTTGTCTATTTTTGGGAAATTCAATGTACCTAGTAGCAGTAGGCTATTATTGTTACATCACTTTTCTTGGCTATAATGGTATGTTTGTTTCTTTCATTCAAGGTCGTTTTGTGTTTAAATCTTTTCTTACCATTTAAACCATTAATTTCAGCACTCCCTTTTCTGTTACATACCGAGATGTTCCTATATCCGATAGTTCTTTTTCTCATAATTTACTTTGTATCTCTTTTTGGGTTCAATATAAGTGCTATAGTTTTACAATTGTATTTTAGCTCGTAAAATTCGTAAAATAACTTTTTAGTTTTTGAAATTTTAATATTTATAAATTGGGACACTTAGACATTAATTCAATTGTTGTTTAGATAATGCTTTAATATTACATTTGTTATCGTTATGTGATCAATTTATTATATTTATTGACCCACGTGTTTAACCAAGGTGCAAATAACGTAAAAAAATTTCAACTGTAATTTGACTAAAAAAGAACATATTATCATTTTACATTTATTTCACATCACAATACTAGTAGTTCTAACATATAGAACATCCTTCATTAGTATCCTTAATGAATGCTACAACTTTTATATAGTATCCCCTTAATCATCGCAAAAAAAAAAAAAAAAAAAAAAAAAGAAAAAAAAAAATCCAAATGTTGATGGAATATTACAAATAGACTAATTGGAGACACTCTTGTAAAAAGTAACATGACAAAAAGTGAGTATATCATAAATATATTTCGTAACTTTAAAAAATTGTTAATCATTAAAAAAATCTCCTATTTGTTGTTTGCTCCTTTCAATGTTGCACCTTTCAATAATGCACATTGTTGTTTATGTCCATTTTTCCAATCATTCTTTTGGCATTCTTTGGAACAATAGTTCACACTTCCACAACCGGAACAAACTAGCAATTGTGCTTTCTTTTCACTACCTACTTCCCCATTTACATCTTTTCGTACTTGGCTGCTACAAGAATTACACTTTTTACCCTGATTATTCTGGGATGATGCAAAGAATCGTTGCAAAATTTTTAATCTTTCAGCCTCCTTTTTGGATCCTTTTTCCACTTTCGTACTTTCTTTAAGATGTTCTGGTTCGAAAAGTGCGACCGCAGTACGTTTAGCATCGGTCATCTCAGGTGTGCGTCCGTAAAGATAATTGTACCTTACTTCCGCTTCTTTAGCTCTTACGTAGTAATTTAAAGCTTGTTGAGTACGTAAATTTTGTGTGACCTGTTTCCGATTGCCTATCGTCGTTGCGTTGGCATTTTGAATCGTAAGTGCAGATAAAGCGTAAAGAGCAGGAGCATAAGAAGTCGAATCTTTATTAGCCTTTTCAATGTAAATTTTAAAGTTACGTGTAGCCTCCATTCGATCACCCTGTGATCTATATATAGACCCCATAATGTTATAAGCATCAACGAAATTGGGATGAATAGACACCAGGCGTTCAAGGTCTTTGATACAATGTTTGTGTTCTCCGGCTGCAAGATAACATGAAGCGCGAAGATGGAGAAGACGAGGATGAAGAGATGGATCAAGTTGTCTAAGGGCTATGGTAAGAGTCTGAATGCAGAACTGATATTGTTTTCCGTTGAAGAGAAGCCAGATTACTAGTATAAGTGACCTTAATAATAAAAGGCGTTAGTTTTACATAGTTTTTGTTTAATTTCTCACGTTACAATACTTACTCCCTTGTAAACTCCGGTTCGAATGTATCTGCCTCCTCCGGAGGAGAATAATCTTTCTCCGATTTCTTTGCCTCTACCACCTCCTTGCCTTTGTCATCCTCTTCCGCTTCTTCCGATACTTCCTCATTCTCTTTCTTTTCATTATCTTCTACACCATATTGTAGCTTTAAAAGTTTTTCATATTGCTGAGCAAGTGACATAATCCTAGGTGACATTTCAGTTGCTTTCTCGTCTAATAAAAAGGCTTCGACAAGACATTTTGTAGATTCCCGAATTTCTTTCTCATGAGCTTTCAAAGTTTCTTCATTCGAATCATCTGGAATCTTTGACGCGATATTGATACCGTTTGTAAACAATTCTTTTGCCTTAAAGTACTATAAACAGGAATTAATGAATTACAAATGAGTTATAACAATATATATATAGCAAATAACTACTACCTCTGCGACCTCAGGGTCCTCGGTCTCTTTTCTTTTGTCACGAAGCTCTAACAAATCGTATTCTTGAATTCTACTGTGCCTATCTACTAAAGGGTCGAGGTGATGATCATGATCGTGCTCATGATCGTGATTTTGTCTGTGTCCATGGTGATGGGAATGGTCATGGGCATGATGTTCGTGAGAATGCTCGTGAGAATGGTCGTGATCGTGATCATGGTCGTGTGTGTGATCGTGAACGCGAGAATTAAGAACAGGTGCTTCAACTAACTCGGTCATATTCATTCAACTTATGAAGAAAGGCCTCCTAGATAGTGGCTTGAATCTTGTGAGACTGCTTTAAAAAGCCTGTTCGGTTTGTGAAGATCGATGGTACTTTCTATAATTTGAGACCCGATAGGTTATAAAAATGTGGTTAAGTGATCGTCCCAATCCGGAGCCAATCCGAATCTTCTGGGTCTGATCAGGGACACGGAAAAATTCATATACTTATATTAACAGGAGCGACCGTTAATGTTACACTAACTGCCGAGAATCTCCGGTCATTCAAAATTTCATGGGCGATCTAGGGGCGATCATCACAAGTCAATCAGCCAATCAAATCATGAATTTCAAAAAATATGAAAAAAATGCAAAAAATGATCGAAATGAATTGAGAACGAAACTTAGACATAAAAGACCAAAATAAATTCGTTGGATCTTATCATGAAATGAATAAGCATGTTTTTATTAAGTTAATTAATAACTTTAAACTATCGATCCTTATAGAAACAAAATATAGGCCGTATCATTACTTTTGATACATTATATTTTATAAAATAAAAAGCTTATTATTAATAATACTAGGTAAATGTATGTCCGGAGCGAGTATGAAATTTTATTACATTTAACTATACGTACTACGTATAAATGTGTTACTATTTGATTGGACAATTTTCACGTTATGTGACCAAACAAACAACCTTGCATATCACCTTTTACAGAATAATATAGTTTTTCACTACGTTTCGGACAAATAAAATCGATCTGTGGTTTTTTGTTTTATCATTTCGCAAATTAAGTGGGCACGTGATATGCAATCGGACAGACAGAAAATTTTCAAATTGCTTTTTTGATGCGATATGATGAATTAAACTAATAATTACATCAAAAATGTAACATTTTATGTATCAAAAAGGTAACTTTTGTATCTTTTTGCTGATCATTTAATGTTCTTCGCTACACTCCGAACAATTAAATCTAATAAATGTTATTTTAAACTATACTTTTGGGATTATATATACTATAATATTAAGTTTTATAAATAAATTTATTATATATGAATTTTTTTTTTTTAAGGCCAATGTCAATAGTAACTAATGCTTTTATATTTTAATACATTATATATTACTTGTACAGGATAAGTGTACAACTAGTTACATGTGTAACTTTTGTTTATCTATTTAAGTAGTCCACCCAAGGGTTCTACACTAGCTGTCATACTTATAATCTACTAGGAGACTATTTAATTAAATATTCTGATTCTTATACTGTATTTAGACAATTAGTTATTTCAGTTTTTATACATCTAAGTATTATCTAATCCAACATTAGGCCTTCTTTTCTGTACATTTATCAAGCTGTTACTTAATTTTAAAGTATGTCACCTAATTGTAGAACTTAAGGAGTCTTTCTGTTAATTAATTTACATATTCTAGGATCATTAACAGAACTTATTCTTGTAGAGTTTATTTAGATCTTAGTACTTACTTTATAGTATATTTTTAGTATTTTTAGTATATCTCTGTTTTTTTTTTAAACTCTTAATTCAGATAGTTCAGTAAAACTATAATCAGTTTATTGATATATTAGATCAGTCTGATATCTTTTTTCTCTAATTTTCTTAATTAGAATTCTAATAATTTAATTAATAATATTCTTACTTAGATGTTTTTGCTTATCTAGATACTTTATATTAGTATTTATTTCTTAAGTTTCTTGTTTTTTAATTTCTACAAATTTATACAGTTATAAGAACTTATCTTGGGTTTGCATCACCTAATATCAGTTTGTATTTCTTTATATAACTAGTTATACAGATATCTTATAACCTGTTAGTCATATTAGTAAGACTATAATTACAGATATTTTAATTCAATCATTAGAAATAGTTGTCATAATATAAGTATTATATAGATGATTATTTAAATTTTTACTATTAGTAAAATTTGAACTCATTACTTATTATTTAGAAAGTTGACAACTTTTTTATTTTACTAAGTCATCATACTTTATATATTAATTAAATATATATATATTTTTAAAATAATCTTTTTAATAAGAATAGTGATCCAAGTATAGTAATTAGGTTGTTATCCTTCAAGTAACAAGTCTAAGGTTCAAATCTTATCTACAATAAAATTTAGAAATTATATCTGCATTATGGTAACTGTCTTCTGTCAATCAGTTGGCCTTATATGACTATAATCCAGGTATACCAAGTTAGGTTTTACTAATATTAGGAGCTCAGAGTATTTATACGAAATGTAATCTTACATGTATATAGTAAAATATATAACTAATATTACATAAGACTTCAGTGCAAACTCATGATAAGACCACTGGGCATAGAAAACTAAAGAACTAAAGTAATAAAAACCCACTTGGAAATTCCTAAGCAAAGAGGTAGCATGAACTTTCAACAGTATTATTGAACTAGTTGAAGGTCACAAAACACTTTTATAAAAACTAAAGGTTAAACTGGATAGCAAATATGTATAGAAGAGCATATAACTAACTAGACTATCAGATTTATTAGAAGAAAAAAATACAGAAATATACTATATTAGGCTATCTAAATTGGTAGTTTGAAAAAGACTGCTGGTTTTGAGTTGCAGCTAGTAGAAAATAATGAAGAAGATGTTAAAAAGATAGGTACTAGGATTTTAGTAAACTTTACAAGAATAGAAATAGTATAATATAGTAGTTAAATAGGTAACCTTTGTGATTACAAGTGTTAGGTAACTATAACATATTGCATAAAACTAAATCTGTATATATAGGATATAAAGGCTCTAGTAAGTTTCTTGTTAAGGATAAAGTAGTCCTAAGAGTAATGATCAGTATCAGGAACTTGAATAGGTGTAACCTTGAGATGTTTTTATGATACAAAAAGGATTGCATATGCAGAGAGTTTAAATAGACAAGACTCCTAGTTGGCTTGCAGATATAGCAACTAGTGTAAAACTTATATAGCAATGTATAAGCAGACTACTTAAATTAGACACCAAAAGTGTACATGTGGCTAGTTGTAACCTCTATTGTAAAATAAGCCTCTAATGGCATGCTGTGTCTTATATATTTGAATAAAAATGTTGTATTCTCAAGACAAAGACTTTAATTATAAAAAAAAAAATCTTTCTAGTCTTTTGATTTTATTAATATTTTTTAGATAACATGTTTATATATTATAAAAAAAGTATACAACTTATTACATATATAGCTTTTTTATATTATTTATTTAAAAATTTTAGTTAAAAGTTTCTTACTAGTTGTTAAATGTTCTATTTTAAATCTTTTAAACTTGTATTTTGTATTAAATTTTTTTTTAATTTTGGTGATATTGTCAATTAATTTATTAGATTTTAAATTTAATATAATACAATTTATAATTACATTTATAGAATTATTTTTATTTTTTTAATATTAATGATGAGGCTATGTCTTTATCTTTATTGAATATTTAATTAAGATTTACATAAAGTACAATTTTGTTTTTAAAATATTATAAAAAAAATAAAAGCTCAGACTAATTTATTTGTAATCTAAACTAACTAGAATGGTCAAAGCTCACTTAAATTTGAGTATTAGTAATTATATATAAAGAATTAGTTTAATATTTAATTCATTAAATATATTAGGGGTTTATTTTTAAACTAATAGAATTAAGTAAAAGAGAGTGTGATGAAAATAAAGCATATTTACAAAATTATTATTATTAGTATTATATTAGTTATTCTAATTTTTACTCTATATACTAATTTCACTAAGTTATTTATATATCATCTAAGTTTGTATTTATTATATATTTAAATACAGTTATTTTAATAATTATTTACAGTTAAAATATATTATTAAATTATTATATAGACAAAAATATTACTAAACATAATATAATATTCTAATATAATTATTATTATTATTATTTTCCCTTAGGCAGTCACACTAGTACTTTATTAAGATTTATAAAATTACTATTGCAATTACATAGATGTACTTAACAACTAAGTCTAGCATCACCCAGCCACCCTAATAGTGCCTAAGTGCAATTTGTTACATTACTTTAAACAGAAGTAAGTTGCTTGTCTGACTACTTAAAATCCATAATGAAAAGGTTTTTCATCTTTCACAACAAATTTCAAAATTGTCTTTCTGGCTTTATTTTCGATTCATTTTTTTTTTCTTTTAATTATTAAGCAAGAGGATTTTATAATTCTTGCCTAAAGAACAACAGGATATAAGAAAAAAAAAACTAAAAAGAGAGTAAAAAAAAGGGAAAGAGCTAACTACAAAACCTAAACATAAACTAAAAAAAAAAAAAAAGATAAAAAAAAGAAGAACAAAGAAAAGAAACAAAATGAAACATGTAGACACTATTTTTGCCTGAACTTAGCTTTAAAAAATTCTATATAATACTAAATAAAGAATACTCCACATTTGCTTTATCTTTGTATTATAATATATTCCATTTGTTGTATAGAGAAAATAGTCGAAGTTTTTATTTTCCTCTTGAGTTTGATATATGTTATCCATTGTAGGTCTGATACTTGTCTCATGGTTTTCTCATGACTAATGTTACCAATTTGAGAAGGTAAACAGTGTTGTCCTTTAGAGAAGGTATGTCAGATTTCCCACTTTTTGGTAAAAATTTCAAGAGAAAAATCCAATAGTAAGAACAGAAAGAAAAACCAACTTGAGAAGAAATTATAAGAATTACGCTATATAGAATATTATGTTAAAACAAGTAACTATTTAGGCCTAAACCCTTATAGCACTTGACAAAGCTCCAAAGCTTATCTATTACTTTTTTGCTTAGTAGTACTTGTGTTTTACTAAGAAACTTTACTTACAAGAGTTTGAGTCTTTTTCAGCTCTTTTTAGTTACAACTAAGTATGCAGTGAATAGCCTCTCTAGTTACTTCAAAGTAAAGTTTTGTTATATTTAAATATAATAACTATATAGTTTTTATAAGTCAGACTTTTTGGAAAAAGTTGGTATAAGGGATTGTCAAAAAGAGTTTGTTTGAGGTCTTTATTTTAAAATTGTATTTTTTTTTTTTAATCTTAAGCAATTATGATTATTTTATTAAAATTTTTTTTTTAAAATATTAAGGTGAATACTTGTGATCTAGAAATTTATTAATAGAATATTTGGCTAATAGTTGCATTATAACTACAAAAAACAACTATGAAAAAAGTATACAACTAGTTACTTATACAACTTTAGTTATTGTCTAATTTAAGTAGTCTACTCGAAAGTTTTACACTAGCTATCATACCTGAAATCTGCTTGTAGGTTTCCTATTTAACTACTCTAGTTTCTATATACATCTACCTACCTCTGCCTATTAATGACTCTGGCCAATATCAGTAAAAATATGCTATAATCACTAAGTTTTTAAAGCAGTTTTTTAAAACCTTTAACTTTGTACTAAACCTTTCAAAATCTTCTGTATCCTATTCTTACAACTAATCTGGTATTATTATAGTTGAGACTAATACTAGTGATCAGAGCATATTATTAAACCACTGTGCTCTTATAGAGTTCACTTCAATTCTAGTACTAACTTCACAACATATTCTTACCACTTTGGTATTTAATTCAAGTTTTACCAAACTGCTATTTCAGTTAGTCTGAAAAAGTAGATCATAACTATATACCTTTGGTTTACATGTTTGCTAGCATGTACCTTTTTCTCCAAAATTCAGAAATTTTAATAGTCTGGTTGGTTCATCTGGTTCCTTCTCAAAGACTAGCATATTTGCCCAGTTTTACAAGTTCTAGTTTTGTTTTATAAGTCTAGTCTTTATAGTAATATTATCAAAAGTTCAAATTATCTTTCTATTCAGGTTTTCCAAGTGGGCTTCTGTTTTTCTACTTGGTTTCTGTGATTTACACAGTCTAAGAACTTATCTTGAGTTTACACTACCTAGTACTAGTTTGTATTCTTTTGTATAATATTGTACAAGTGCTTAGACCTTCTAGTTATGTTGATATAATATGGGTTACAGGTATCTTATCTTAACCAATTATGAAAAACAGTTAACCATAACAAAAAGAATTGCAAATTTTTACTATTACTAGGATTTGAACTCTAGATCTGCCACTTGGAGGTTGATAACCTATCTACTTCACTAGGTTGCCACACCTTTTTTATTAAAATTCTTAAAACTATATACATTTATAATTATATAGAATTTTCCAATACCTAAGTTTAGCATTACTTAGCTACTTTTTTGATACTTAAGTGCAATCTGCTACACTATTTTAGTTAAAAATAGACTGTTTGTCTAACTACTTAAAGCTATACTAGAAAATTCTTTTTTTTTTGTAACAAGCATATCAATTGTCTTTTAAGCTTTCTTTTTTATTTAGTTTATTTTTTCATATTTTTTTTTTTGGATCTTTTTTTAATTTAAATGCCTTTTTTCATTTTACTTGTTATATTATTCTTTCTTTCTTATTTTTGCACTTTTTTATATTAAACTTAATTATAAAATATATTTTATACTGTTCTTGTTACTATATTTATGTATCTCTGTATTGCCTGTCTGTTTAGAATCTGATTGATCCTTTTTTCAACCTCATTTATAGTTAGTCTTTTTATTAATACTATTCTGTTAATGATTTCTTCTGCTTCTGTTTTTCTAAATATTGTTTTATATAATATTTAAAATGAAATTCTAGTTTTTTCATTTTCTTTAAGACTATTTCATGCTGTTGCTGTTGCTATCTTAAGGATCCTCTTTTACAGACTTTTTTGTCTACTACAGTTTGCCAAATATGCCTAAGTTTCTTTTTTACCTATTTAACATACTTAACAATCTGTTGTTATATATATTTTGAATCTTTTTCTATTTAATTCTTCTAGTATTAGTAGACTATTCATTATATATTTGATCATTGTTACTTTTCTTGTACTGGGTTTTTTTATTATACAGTATATATTTTTTGTTCTATTTATCTTTTTCCAAAAGCTTAACTAATTGTATTAAGTATTTTCTGTTTCTAGTTCTAGTACTTAAATCAGATTTGTTTTTTTTTAACTGACTCTAATTCTGATATTTGTAACTATTTTGCAAAAAAGTCTTATTGATTATAAACCTTTCTATTTTTCTATTCTAGATGGTATTCTATTCTGTCATACTTAATCTTCTCTATAAATATTTTTATTTTACATGTTGCTTCTTTTTTTGTAAGTACATCTGCTTTGTTATTCTATTTATCATTACTGTGACTCTTAATTTTAACTAGTTTTATTCTATTACTCTTACTTTTAACTAGATCTACAATGTTCATTATCTATATCACATTTTTCTTTTTTAGAACTTTGTTATTTTCTAATCCTTAAATTGCTTTATTAATGTTTCTTAGTACTGGCAGACTATCTGTATATACTTCTATATTCTTCTTCTCTGATATAATTAAAATTGCTAACCATATTGCATTAGCATAACTAACAGATTAAAAAAAATTTGTGTAATCTTAATTATATATAATAATGCAAATCAGTACTAGGTAATGCAAACCTAAAATAAATCTTTATAATTATATAAATCTATAAAATTAGAAAAACTAAAATTTACTTAGAAAAATTAAATAAAAAAATAATATAGATCTTTAACAGTACTATTATAAAAACTAGATTTAAGAAATAGATACTAATCTAAAAAAATCAGATAAACAAGAATTTCTAAATAAAGAATACTATTAACCAAACTATTAAAAATCTTTAACTAAAAAAAAAGATATTAGATTGAACTTGGTGTATTAGAAATAGATTATAATCTTATTAGACTATCTGGATTAAGAATCAGATAACAAAACAAAATATATTATAAATACTAAAAATATATTATAAAATTGATATTAGAATTTGAGTAAACTTTGTAAAAACAAATTTTGTTAATGTTTTATAAAAAATAAATAGATTAGTTAACAAAAAGATTTTCTAAACCTTACAGTTAGGTAACATACTTTAAAATATGTAATGATTTGACAGACATACAAAAAAAAAAAAAAATATTAAGTTAGACAACACTTAAATGTATAAAAACCAATGCATTATCTGTTAAATATAATAATCTTCTAACAGATTACAGATATAATAACTAGTATAAAACCTGTAAATGAACTACTTAAATAGGTAATCAAAAATTGCATGTGTGACTAGTTGCACACTTACCTTGTACAAATTATATAATCATAATTAAAAACACAATAAAGGCAATAGTTGTCATTAACATTAACCTTAGCAAAAGCAAAATATATATATATATATATATAATAAATATACATTAAACTCAACTTTTTTAACCAGAATCCATATCTTTTTTTATTAGTTAGAACATTATATAAACATATTATTTGACAATTTATATATTGTTTAACTCAAACTAAATTAATTATATTTTTGTGTTAACAATATATATATTGACACTCTCCTCTGCAGATCTTTTGACCAAAATCAGTAAGAAGCAAAACAGGAAAAATATCACAAAACACACTAAGAAGCAATACTAAGACCCTTAGTAGAAAAGAAAGAGCAACAAAATTTACATCTAGCTAAAGAACAGAATACAAATAAAAATAGCATAAAAGCAGCAAAGCTTGGAAAAATAAAATTTTTTAACAAAAACAAAAAATTTTTTGTAAATTTTGGAAAATTTTTGTGATCTTTTTGCGCAAATCAATTAGATTATATGAAAAGTATAACAAAACAAGTAAAGTAAATAACAAACACATATACAGAAATAGTCTAACAAAGTAAACATATGATATAACAACAGCTGCACCAAACCAACTAACAAATAAAACAACAACAATCAGTATGGGAGGTAACATATACAAAGTAAGACCTAAGAGTTTATTAGAAAAGGTGCTAGAAAGATCAACAGCACAAAGTCTGCAGAGAGTTGGCAATGTGAAACTTGTCAAAATACTAGAAACAACAGAAGTTATAGAAACAATAATAGACAGATATATAGCATTACTGTTCACAGTAGATGTAGCAGATATAGCAGCAGTAAGAACATTGAGTGAAGCCATCGCATGGGTGGACAAAAGAAGTAAATTAATAGATTTTAGCTTTAAGTTAGAGGATAGCTCACAACAGCAGAAAGAAAAAGAAGCAAGAAATGCAAGACAGCCAGAAGAAATAGTTGAAACAAAAAAAAATAAGGAAAGAGTAGAATCTGAAGAAGAATTCAAAAAATATAAAACAGATAAGGAACCGATAATAACAGAAAAAGAACAAAGATATACAGCATAAGAACAAGATATAAAGGAGGTAAGAAGAAATAAAAAGACTCCATGATACAATTTAAGTCTAGTAAAAGCAGAAGAAAGGAAAGAAAACAAAGAAGAAGACTTACAATATTACAAGAAGATGCAACAGAAGTCCATTAGAACAAAGCATCTAGGCACCAGACAACAGACTATGTAACAATGAAACACCAATAACAGCGAGAATTCCTGCCTATAATGTTCTAGGTAGAACAAAGTTAGAAAAAACATGCATGATAAAATGGATGCTTAACACAAATAGACATATTACAAAAATTGAAAAAGTATTTATAAAAGGCAACAGTTAGATCAAAGTATTATTTGACTATGAAAAAGGAAGAGAAGAAGCAATTAATCAGATAAAGCAAAAAGATGAAGGTTGGTTTAATTTGATTCTAGTTGAAACATGAAACCAAGTAGAGAGTAAGAAAGAACAAGAAAAAGCAATAGACAAGCATAGGATAAAGAATAAACAACAAAAAGAAAGTGAAAGATCTGAAGACCTAAAATGGAAAGAGCACAAACAAAAAAAAACACAGCAAAGCAAAATAAAAGAGTAAGATGAGGCTGAAACAGAAGTAGAAAGACTGCAAACAGAAAAATTAGAAGAAGCAGAAATAATAAGATATCTAATAATTTGGAACTTACTATCGGACATTAATGAAAAAGAATTAAAATATATGTGCAGAAGTATAAGAAATATGCATATAATATGAATTAAAAGATCACAATATAAAGTACTAGCAGTTGTAGCAGCAGATTGTAGGAAAAAGAAAGATAACATATAAACATTACCTCTTAGCAACAATAAATTAACAAGTGTAATAGAAGGAAATGAAGACTATATGCAAAAAGAGAAACAAAGCTGTTTTATAGCAAAGTTATTAAACATTTCTAAAGAAGCATCAGAAGTGCTTTTACTAAGATGTCTAAGAAATAAAAAAGCAAAGGTGATATACATACCATTTAACAGAAATGGAAATCGGAAAAAATTTGCAATAATTACTTTTGCAAATACTCAAGAAGCAGAGGCAGCTTAAACAACACCAATATGGTATAACAACCATCAAGTAAGATGGGAAAATTCTAGAAGAAGAAAAATCTAAGAAAGAGAAGAATCAAGAGGCAGAAGACAAGAAAGATCAAAGTCAAACAATAAGAGACAGTTAAATTACAGAAGACAAGAGACATCAAGAGTTAGAGGTACAAGACATGAAACACCAACTAAGAGATACGAAGAAATAGAAAGCAACTCTTAGTTACAAAATATAGAAGCATAGTTAGGGGACAAAAACACAAATATAAAAAAAGAGTCAGTAATAGCAAAGAAAAAAAAGGCCAAAACAAATATATTAAATCAAGGAAGAATATTACCAGTAAAGATGTTTTGTTTCAAATATTAGAAAAATTAGATAGAATAGAAGAAATGCAGCTAGAGGTGAGTGAAGGTCCAGCTAATCACTTCTAAGAATAATTTAGTTAAGCATAAAAATACAGATAAGGAAATTGAAGCCTTTCTGCAAAAGAAAAGAAGAATGTTTGAGGAGAAAGAAAAAGAAACATCTCCTTATTTAAAAGAAAAGAAAAGAAAGATGATTAAAAAAACTGATGATACAAAAATAAGACAAGAACAACTAAAAGAAAAATGAAAAGAAGAAAGAAATGAAGTCAAAATAGCATGTCATAATATCAATGGTTTGAAAACCAAAGGTTGGAAACTTGAGAACCTGTTGGATTGGGCAGAAGAAAAAGAAATTACAATATTAGGAATCACAGAAACAAACATTATTGAAAGAGAGAAAAGATTTTTAGTATATGCGACAAACAAAAAGTATATAGGATATTGGACAAATATAGCAGAGAACAAGAAAAAAGGATCAGGTATAAGAATTCTAATAGAAAAACAATAGAAAAAACATGTAGGTGTTGTCAAAAAAGTAAATGAATACATAATAGAGATTATGTTATACTTCAAGCAATTGGAGTTAGTAGTAATAGAAATTTATATACTACCAAGTAACAAGATGATGGAAAGATTCATTTAACAAAAGATTGTAGAAAGGGTTACTAAACAGAAAAGACAAACACAATTTGTGATTATGAGTAACTTTAATCATACAGTAAACAATATAATAGACAGACAACACTCACAATCAGCAAATTTTAAAAGATTACTGATCTTTAATTGGATAAGAAAGCAAAGCTTTATAGATACATATAGAAACATGCATCCAATAAGCCAAGAGTACACATGGTCAAACAAGAAAGCTGCAACAAGAATTAACTATATTTGAATATCAAAAGAATTGGCTCTGGATTTGCAAAAGGCAAACATTAAAGAAACAGAAGAAATTACAGAAAGTGATTATAAAATAATAATTGTAGAAATATGGATTGAACATATGATGAGAAAAAATAATAAAGCAGAAATTAAAAAGAAAGAACAATTAAGAACATTATATTTATATAATCAGGCAAAGCTGAAGGATTAGGAAAATTACACACAAGAACTACAAAAGCAACTAGAGACAAAAGAAAGTCTTAAAAATATTTGAACAGAAGTACAAGACAAGAAAGAACAATTAAACAAAATAAACAGTATATGGAATACAATAAAAGAAGCAATTATTATTGCAGCAAATAAGCACATATCTAAGAAAAGAGTATACAACATAATGACAAATAGAAGAACTAGTCAAAAAGTACAACAACAAGAAAAAGATATCATAAAGCTGCAAAGATTAATAAAATATGCAAAGACAAGAAAAGACCAAGAAGTAACAGAAAAAGGAAGAATTTAAACAAATAAGCAATTAAAAGCACTAGGCAACAAGATAGAAGCAAAACTGCCAAAACTACAAAGATACTGGTTACAAGCCTAAATAAAAGACATGAAAGAGTGACAGAAGATCCTACAAGAGAAGAAGAAAAAGGACTAGAAACAAACACAGAGAAGGCAAATAGAAGAAAATATAGATAAACGATGTGAAATGATCAAAACAGACTAAGGAAAAATGCTTGCCAGTCTTCTAAATAAGCTGTAAAAAAAGATTTTGCTTGATAGGCTTATCAAGCAAGTAGAAGAGAAAACATATTTAATAACAAAGCCAGAAGAGGTTAAGATAAATATAGCAGAACATTATAAGTTGCAATTTAGAAAAAGAAACACCAAACTGAAAACAATGACAAAAAAGTAGAAAGAGATATACAACCTGAGAAAAAGCATTAGAGAGGATTGGTATGCAAAACTTGAAGAAAAAATCAAAGCAAAAGAATAAAAAGAGACACTAAGAGAGTTAAAAACAAAAACAGCTTCTGGTATCTTAGGTATAAGCTACATACTAATTAAAAGAGCAGAAATAAAAATACAAGAAATCTTCAGAAGCTTTGCAGACTTATATTTAGAAAAAAAAGAGATTCTAATAAAGTGAAAAATAGTACAAGTTTACCCAATACCAAAAGACATAGAGTGGGAATACAGTTTAACCAACATCTGCCCAATAGCACTAATCGAAACATTTAGAAAGATTGTTACAAAAGTGATAACAAAAAGGCTTGCCAAAATATTTATGAAAAGAGAAATACTTAAAGGACCAAACTTCACAGGCCTTTCAGGAAACTCAACAGAACAACCAGTACAGATTCTAAATATGATAATAGAGAAAGCAAAAGAAAAAGATAAAGAAATATGGATACTGTTGCAGGATATAAAAAAGACTTTTGACTCAGTTCCTCTCAAAAGTTTTGAACTAGCATTGCAAAGAATTAAAATACTTAAAAGAACCATTAAATATATACTAAAGCTTTTTTACAAGAAACAATTGAGAATAATTACAGCCTATGGTCTAACAGAAGAACTAATAGCAGATGATGAAATAGACCAAGGTGAGTTAATCTTACCACTAATATGGCATCTCTTTTATGACCTATTACTCAAAAGAATCCAAGAAAATAAAAGATTAGAGTATACAGTCAAGCAACAAATACAAAAAGGTATGCAATGCAACAATATTACAAAATATCATCAGGCTGCAATCACATATGCAAATGATACAACATGGATTGCAAACAATAAAAAGCAGCTATTAGAGATTCTAGAGATAACAGAAGAGTTCTTTGAAATGAATAATATAGAGATAAATGAATCAAAGTCAAAACTAATAATAATGAACACAAAAATCGAAAAAGAGGAAAAAGCAGTAATATATAAAAAAAGCAAGATAATAGAAAAACCAAAATATAAAATAGTTTGCTCATTGAGAATATGGTTAAACAGTAGAATGTGAGAAGTGCAAATAAAGAAGAAGGCAAAAGAGATAGTAAGCCAGATTATAAGAGATTTAAAGTACAAAAAAATAATAATGAGTCAGATTGTATATATAAACAATATAGTAATAATACCTAAACTAAGCTATATGTTATAGCTAATGAAGATGTCAGATAGAAGTTTAAATAAAATACATTAATCAATAATAAGTTTGGCAAAACAAAAAAGCAGCTTACAAAGAATAGTAGAAAACTATATAATGGAGCACAAAGACCTTAATAGCTGTAGAACATTGTAACAAGAATTAATCATGAAGCAAGTAAGTGGCCTTGTAGCAAAACTGAACAGACAAGACAGTCTTGGACAACTAACAAGGTTAAGAATAATACAAGGCTGTCAAAGAGCAGGCTTAGCAGTAGATATATAGAAGACAAAAGAGTGACCAGAAGCTGAAACATACTTAAAGAATAACTTAACATGTCTTATAATACTTAAACCAAGAAAACTAAAAATAAACATTAGAATAGAAACTGAACTATAAACAATGCCTAGGTACAATGCTAAAATACAAGAACTAGTAGATGTATAACTGTAAAAAAAAGTGGTAGTTAAAGTAAATGAAACTGGTTTAATATATTTAAATCAATTACTTGATACTAGAGAAGAAAAACTAATCACATGGCAGCAATTAAAAAGCTATCAAGACCAATCAAATAAAGAAAAAAAAGCAGAATGATTCAAAGCAATTGAATCAAAAGTGCTCAACAGTTCAGAAAGCAGATTAGTGCAAGGATGCTTTAAAACTGGTGAACAAAATACTTAGGCAATGCAAGTTAAATAGGAGCAAATATCAGAAGATAAAAGAAGAAAAGAATAGATAATATATAGTACACAAGATCATAGACAGCTAGAAAAGGCAGTCAAAAAGAAAAAGAAAAAAGTATTAATCAAATATTAGCAAATGGAATACAAATAGAATGAAGTAGTAACAGAGATCAAAAGATGTGAGAGATGTATAAGAGAAGAAGAATGAATAGGAAACAGTTGTCAGCAATGGACAAGATTAAGTAAAAACATTCACATAATTCCAGATAGATTAGTAAATAAAAGCACCAATCAAATCAAGATAGCGATAGACCAAATAATAAACAAAACAGAAACAAACAAGTTAAAAATAAGTGAATACAAACTAGAAGGTCTTATAAGAGTAGAGAAACTAGAGATAGAAGTTATTAAATGACAAAAACTAGAAAAAAATATTAAGTCAAGAAATAATAGAAGTTTTAAAAAGAAATATTATAAGAGACAAGAGCAAATATATAATATATACTGATGGTGCAACTAATAGGAAAAACAATAAAAAGCTAATGTTTAAGAACAGTATAAGTATAGAATGGGTCTAAACAAATAAAACACAAGAATGGTTAAAAGAAGAATTAACATTTGGACTTGAAAGATAACAAACATTGACGATAGCAAAGCTGGTAGCAATTTGAACAGCAATCTTAACAATACTGAAAGAGAAACAAATTGAAATATATACTGATAGTAATGCTGCAATAAGAAATATTAACAGAAGCTTAGAACAAGCAAATAGAAACAAGATTATTAAAAAGAAGAACATAATATAGATAATAAAGATTAAAGATCTGATCAAAATGAAAGACATTCAGATAAATCTAATTAGAATTAAAAGTTATAGTAAAGATAAGTAGAATGATAAAGCTGATAGTTTAATGAAAAAAAAACAATAAGTAGAAAAATTGTATAGGTCGAAAAAGTTAGTTGTAAAGAAATAAAGTATTACCTAGAATGAGAAAACAGACGAACTAACATACTAGTCAGACTGCTTTGTAAGTTAGTAATGAATGCAAGAATAAGAACAAAGTAGAAAGAAACAAGAGCAGTTAAAAGTTTAAAGCCAGAAGCAGAAATCACAATTTACAATTGGACTTATTTTTGAAAAAGGCTAAAGATGACTAAAGAAATACATTATATAATAAGAAGAAGTAGTTCAAGAAGAAGTACTTTTATTAAATGCATAATAGATAAGTTTTCAACCTTAAAAGAACTCAACAGAAAAAGACCAAATATATATATAATAGTGGAATGCTAAGTATGTTAAGAAAAAGTAAAAAAAACACAAGTACACTTGGCAACATGTAAGGGGCAAAGAAATCTCTGAAAAAGAATTCAAAAACTAATTATTGCAACAGTATAAAAGAAATTAAAAGAAGAAGAAAAGATTTGAATTCCTCCATATATGTTATATATGACACTCTTTAAAAAAACAGAGATGAAAGAAGTCAAGATGAGAGAAGCACTAATAAAAACCTAATTCCAAAAGAAATGCAAAATAAACTAACATAACTTTTAAATTTAAAATCAAGACAGCAATTTGCAAATATAGTAATAATAACAGCCTAGAATACATTTTATGAACAAGTATAAAGAATATGATATGAAAAAATTATTGAATGAAAGAAAAAGATTAGAATAACAGGTAAAATCAAAAGGAAAAAAGATGAAAAGTTGAAGAAACCAAAAAAACAAAAAAAGGCAAGTCAGAAAAAAATAGAAGGGAAAAAAGAAGAAATTAGAAAAAAAGAAAAACAAGTTGAAAAGAAAGTAATGAAAACAATTTTGAGACTTGTCATAGAAGGGAGAAAACCCTTCTATTATGAACTTTAAGTAATCAAACAAACAGCTTACTTCTGCTCAAAGTAATGTGACAGGTTGCACTTAGGTACCAATAAGGTGACCAGATGATGCTAGACTTAGATATTAGGAATATTTATGTAGTTTCAAATGTAATTCCAAAAACTTAATAAAGTACTAGCATGACTGCTTATATGTAAAAAAAAAAAAAAAAAAAAATATATATATATATTTTTTGTGTTAATCATATTGTCAAATGATCTGACCCATTATAAGAAAATTTTAGTTAACTGAAATAATTCCGGTTAACCCGATTAGAATCAGGAGGACCGGGTCGGGTAACCCAATGTTGTACATTTTTCACTGTCCCAAGAGTGTCTAAAGCATGTCCAAGCTCTAATAATTAATAAATTTGTCTAATATATGATTATATATTTTCTTAGGTTCTGAATATTTTTACTTAGAAAATATATAAATTATCTTAGTAAATTTTAAAGCTATCCATTGACAATACTGAGGTAACCGATTAATGATTTTGTTATCGGTTCAAATCACTATATACAAGCAGGCCCGAATTATGAAGATTTAAAAGCTGCATAGTAGTTTATGCAGCCTACGTACCTTAACCCGGATACTCTAATGTAAGCTTTTATATAGAATTAGCAGAAAAGCGATCATAAACATTAATTATCATATTACCCTTCTCTATTGCCGTTTTGTTTAAAGCAAAAAAGATTTACGTTCAATTATATTCTATTAAACATGTGAATTCAGTCCTTTTCCTTAGCGTTAATCTTACATTTTTTGCGCAAATCTTTGTCGTTTTCTATCAATTATTATGTTATCATTTATATATAATGTTGAACCTCCTAAATCCGATAAAAGATTAATCTTCAAAGTCTATTTCTGCTATAAATTTATTAGTTTGTAGTGTTCTCAAAGCTAACAACCTCAAAATATTGATGTGAAACCTCGTCAAATTTGGGAGGTTCAAAAATTTAATAATTATTTATGTTGGTCATTGTTTTTATTTTATTTTATTTTTCTAGGATCTTTATAACGATATTCTATCTTGTATGTATTTTCAAAGCCTGGTGGTGGTGGTGGTTCCGTAGTCTTAACAAGTATTAAAGCGGCAGCAGCCTATAAAAAAAATTCTATTAGGATCAATATAACATATAATGTAACGAATCTAACGAGTATATAAATTACCTGAGCAATACCATAAAATAACATTCCAATCAATGGTAATCTTATTAAAAAATAGAATCCAATAGAGAATCCGAATAATATTCCTTCTCTTTCCCTAAACCATTTTCTTTTAATTTCTTTATCAAATTTAATTCTTCCAAAATAAGGTTCCAATAATTCTCTCATCAAAGTTCTGGAAGAATACAAACTTTCTAAAAACACCATAGCAACAGGTTTTGTACCTGGTGTTACATACATTAAGATACCCACAACAATGGCTGGTTTGTAACCTAATGAGTTTACCAGTGCGTAAGCACTCGCGACCGGGTAAACTAACACACCAATAAATGGTATCAATGAAAGAAAATACAACATCATGGTCATTTTGATTTGATTCATAGTATGAAATAAATATTGTTTCATCTCATTCCAATAATTTATATTATATTCGTAGCGTTCTAAGGCAGGAGTATATGCTGGCCGCAAGTCTTGTTCATTTGTATGTTTTTTGATATAAGTATGATCAATATGACGTAAGGATTCCATAAACACAGAGTCTAGTGACTGCGGATACAAGTAACGCATAAATAAAAGTCCTAAGAAAGGTAAATTTAATACGTATTTTGCAACCCATAAGTAATTTTCAGTAAACGTAGAGTGATCGTATTTAAAAACAAAAGAAAAAAGATAAATTAAAATTTGTAAAAGTTTTAAAGGAATTGCCAAGAATATTGAAGTAATAAAATAGAGTGAAATGCTGACAACAACCAGGTACAAATAAGCTTTCATAAATTTCTGTTTGTATAAATAACGGTTTTGAAAAGCCTGTGTGGAACCTAACCACGCAAGTTGGGCTCCACGTATTACTTGAGAGAGAGACCAAGTCATTTTTACAGCATAAGAAGAAGGATTAAAAATATATTTATATATATTTATATAATAACCTGTATAATCATATGATTATGTGATTGATCTACAACTCTTTTATTTCAACATGTGATATACATGATACTGTAAACTATGACAAGAATTATTTAATACTCCTCATCCTCGTAAAAGCTTTGCGTCCAAGTCTACTTCTTCTTTTATTAAGAGGTACTTCATTTGACTCTTCTCTGTATCCTTTATGTGGTTTAGGCGCTTCTTCCAACCCGAATAATTTGGGATCTTCTCTTATCGCATATTCATAAATAACTCTTCTTTCGCTTAGTACATGTTTGATTCTTGCCATTGATTTTTGCGTCTGTTGATGGAAATAATGATAAAAATTACCAAAAAAACGAAGTTAAATCGCTTAATAAAATTATATCAATATCTACCTTAAATTTTCTATCATCCCATTTTTTTAACCAGTCTTTGTCAGCTATCTTGTTCCAATGTTTTGCTTCTTCAAACATCGTAGCGAGTAAATTACGCTCTTTCAATAGAATATACCAGAGTTTATGTAAATCATCAAAAGATTTTACGCGTAATTCCGAAGCTGTCCACGATCGACCTTATCAACAATAAAATGTAACCGAAATTTTTAAAACGATGAATAGAGATTGAAAAAAAAAATTAGAAGAGAAAACATATAAGAGTCCCATGTTATCTCCCCTTGAACTAACTACCTGTAATCATATCTTTAACATTGGGTAACGGATTAGGATCATGAATACCACCCTGAAAAAATTCATATAACCCTTTAACATTAGGACTATTTGTAGCTTTCCAATTTGCTAAAGTTTTGCAAATTATAGGCGAAGTATGAAATGAACGTAATATGTATTTGTTCATTTTTGATGATCTTCGGTTTTTAAACCACATCTTTTTTTTATATAATCACCACATGATGCTAGACGCAAAATTTTGATAAATCTACTCATAGGAGGACATTCGTATGATTGGCTGACGTAAATCAATTGCCCGGGTGACTTATTTATGCATTTTAAAGTACTTTTTGGTAGCACAACGGTTTACTAACAAAAAATCGTTGGAAACTCGTTTTAACTTTCAACGAATGACAATATTCACTGCAAAAAAGAAGACAAAATTTATTCAATGTTTATTGGGTCATATGAAATTATTTCATATAAATATTGTAGACAATCAACTAACTTAAGAAAATAATTAAATGCGTTTGTTAAAAACAACTAAGCTAAAAAAACCATTACTGACTGTTCAACTAGTATATATTGTAGATATACTTGCCGGTCAAACCTGGACAAATCCCAAACTCATAAAAAATAATTGTTATTTAAAAATTAAATCAAACAAATAATTCTAAAATTTTATAAATATGTATATTATCTATAGTTATAAGATTATACTTGATTTATTTAAATAATGATTATTAATAGTTTTTTGAGTTATGAGTTTGGTCAGATCTTTTGAGTTTGTTTATTTTAAGTTTACTTAAAGTGAACAAATCCAAAAGGTCAGATCAAACCTATTATTTAAACTTTATTTTTATTTTTAATTTTATTTTTTTTTGGTATTAAAGTGAGGCCTTGCTTATATCTTTATTAATAATTTAAAATAGTTACATATATATATGCTATGGCCAAGGTCAATACTTGCAGTCAGGGCTAACCATTAAACTGCTA
The DNA here is from genome assembly GCA_910591915.1 of Cetraspora pellucida. Classification (NCBI taxonomy): domain Eukaryota; kingdom Fungi; phylum Glomeromycota; class Glomeromycetes; order Diversisporales; family Gigasporaceae; genus Cetraspora; species Cetraspora pellucida. The sequence goes on from CAJVQA010000565.1 coordinate 28,705, forward strand.
ATTATATAGCTACTACTATTTGTATAAAACAAATAAATTGAAAATTACATGTAAGAATAAAAGCTCAGACTAGTTTATCTGCGACCTAAATCTACTAGAGTAGTCAAAGTTCACCTAGATTTGGATGTTTAATATATAATTTGATGATATGCTATATTTGATTTATAAGATAGACCAAATATTAATTTTGCAAATTGCTTGGCCAATAGGAGGGCATGTATTTGAGTAGTGATGTAGTTGATCAGGAAGTCTGCAAAGACATGAATAAGTATAATCTCTTCAAGGACGTGTAAGTTTTCTTGTTAGATTGAATGATTTTGAAGGTTGGTTAATTGGTTGAGATCGGAGTTTGTTTTATTAGTTTTTTCAATTAGAGAAATGGATATAGTATGTTTCCTATAGTTGCTCATATAATTGTTCATTAATATTAAGAAGAATATCAATAATAACTTGAGAAGTTATTTTGTATAAAATGTCAGAGTTTTGAATTGTTGATATAAGAGGTTTTGGGATAAGTCTTTTAAGAATAAGGTTGGGATAGTAAGTATTAGATAATGTATATAGAAAGTTAAGAGCTGAATGATAGAGAATTTTGTTAATTAAGTTATATTTATGGTAAGTGTCAAGATCAGGCAAGTTATTAGAGATAATTTGGTTAGTAAAGGTTTGTATAATTTGATCAAGTAAAGATGGATTAGTGCAAGTATGTTAGTAAGAATAGGAATTAGGTAGGTTACAAAAGAAACAAATAGTATCTAAATATTGGCTTGGATAAATAGTATGATATAATGAGTATATTGACAACTCATTAAGAAGGATTTTTGTTTTAAAAGATTTTAGTTGATTAAGTCTAAAGTTGGTAATATTGTATGAGAGTTTTTGATTATGATTGAAGTAAAGCCAAGTAGATCTTCAGTTGATGTCTTGGTTGAAGTATGACCATTTACTGTTTCATTTTTGTGATGCCTATATAGCTAAGATGTGAGCTTTACAGATTTGTTTAATGAAGTGCCTAATACAAAGTTCTATATAATGATGTTCCTATTGGAGAATATGATAAGGGTTATAAAGATTTGTATAGTTAAATAAGAGAAATGGTGACAGTGGATGTTGTTTAGTGAAAGAGTCTGCTTGCTCGTTGAGATGGTTGTTTGAATGAGCCTATACTTTGTAAAAAGTAATTTGTAGATTGTATAATTTGATAATATTTAGAAGAATGTGCCAAATTGGTTATGAATTAAATTTAAGTAACTTGTTAGAATGAATTGGCTTAAATTGAAAATTGTTAAATTTAAAGATTACTAATTAAGAGTCTGTAAAGATATTAATAATACAGTTTTGAGGAGCAGTTGAGATTACAGTAATAATTAAGAATAGTTCTACTTTGTAAGATGAAGATCAGAATTTGATTTTAGCAGAAAAAGAATTAGTAATTTGGTTATTATTATTGACTTGGATCCAACTGATGCCCATTGTGCATTGGTCAGTATCAATGTCAATTACAGAACTATCAGTATAGAAAGATAATTGCTAGTAAGAAAGGTTGTAATGTGAAATAGATATAAGTTTGTCAGTAGATTCGCTTGAAGTAAAGATTTCAAAGGCAATAGAGTTGGTAATAAGAATGTTAGATAAAAAAGGGATATAAGTTGGATGCTTAATAGCTGTGGAGCAGATAAGGTCTAAGTAGTTGGCATTGAGGTTAAGTTGGTGCTTTAAGTTAGTTTTGCCAAGAAATTGTACAGAAATAATTGCAGAGACTTTAACAATACAGGTTTGGTTAATTCTATGAGAATTAAGATGGTATCCTGTACATTGTTTGTAGCTGACAGGAGGTAAAGGATAAAATCTTGTATAGTTTAAGTCAATATCAGAAGTCCAATATGTAATAGAGTAGTAGTTAGATGATAGAAAATATTTTTGTATTTTCTTAATAATAATTTCATCATTGTGGTAAGAGAGTAACCAGAGTTTAGATTTAGTAAATTTTTTGAATATGTTAATAGTATGATAAGCATATAGGTTGTGGCCTGGTAATTGATAATGTGGTAAAATATTTTAATAATAAGAGTGTGCTAAAATTGTATCTTCTAAATAAGAAAACCAGAAGGGTTTTTTGCCTTTAGGTAGATATAATAATCTTAGTGAGAAATGTTTCCAATCAAGTAAAGTGTTATTATCTGCAATGCAGAGTTGTTCATGATACATAATGTTTGATTATCTAAGTTGCTTATTAAAGGTTGAATATTTTGGATGTTGTAATAAAATGGACTCTAGTGATTGGCCACCATTACTAATTATGTGAGGCCAAGTCAAGTTAGAATTAACTGAGATGGTTAACCCAAGATGAGAAAGAAGTTGAGTAATTTTAAAATTTAATGAATATCTGTTAGGACCATCTATAATGAGTTTAGGGTGATATAATATGCTGATAGGGGACCATAGGTTGTTTTGTAACTGTTGGAGTCCAATTTGAGTTGTGATACCAAAAAGATCGGGATTATTAATTCGTTGGAGGTAATTAAAGATATGATGTTGAAGTTGGATATTTCAGATATTATGTATATTGTATAGAAATGGATTAAGCATTGTACTGTTTGGTATGGATCTAGAAAGATGAGATTTGTGTTTAGCTACAGTAAGATATTTGGATAAGATTTGGTTGCATACAGTGCAGGGAAGAATTATGTTATGAAGTCTGTATTCTAAAGTTGGGATAATGACTGTATTGATAATGTAAGCAATTTGTTTGTCAGTAATTTTCTTTGTGTTGGCTATATTAATGAGGCTAAAGGCCTCTTCTTTTATCAGTTTGATAGTTTGAGAGTGTTTGTTGTTAAGTGTAAACCAACATCCAAGAAACTTAAATAGTTAGTTTTTAGGAATAGAATAAATTAGTGATTCAGAGAACTACAAAGAGGAGGTAAAAGAATTTGTAGCTAAAATAGACTTAGTTGGATTAATTTGGATATTAGCTATATAGTAAAAGAAAGTAGCAGTTTTGGTTATTAGGTGAGTTCATCTTTGGATTTTGTAATCCAAAGGGTGTTATTCATGTAGGCAAGAACTGATATGGCTGTTTTTAAGTATTGAGTTTGAGGTGAATATAAGTTAGTTTTCCAGGATGTCAACAAAGAGTATTCTGAAAATTGTAATGCTATTCTATTGATTAAGGGGTCATAATAGATTCTCTAAAATAAGAAAGTTATAGTTTCTTCTTGGTCTATACTATTTTTAACTGAATAAAGATCAGTAAGTCCAAGGTTGAATATAACATGATTTTGGTGATCAGTAAGGAGATTAATAAGTATATTAATAAAAGGTTAAGGCATTGATATACATTCAAGTGACTTAGTAAAAAGATCAAGGTTCACAGAGTCATATACTTTGCTCATGTCTTGAGACAAAAGCCAAAGTTATTTGTTATTGCAACTAGCATCTTCAATAATATTATTGAGTATATGTATAGAGATAGAGGTACTATTGCCAGGTAGGGCAATGTAGTTATAAGGGAATAAGATAAGATGTTGGGTGAATATTAGGTTAAGATAGTTAGTAAGAAGTTTGGTATATAGTTTTTTGATATATTTAACTAAACTGATAGGTCTTGTATTAGATAAGTTTTCATCAAAAATAGGTTTTTTTGATATTGAAAAGATATGACCTTCTTTCTATTGCTTGGGTATGTAGTTGGTTTGAATGCATCAGTTAAAGAGAGCAGTTATTGATTGGAGAAAGGCAAGGCCAGCCTGTTTTAGCATTTCATAACTAATTCCAGATAGACCATATGCCTTATTGTTAAGTAGCTGATTAAGAGTTGTAGAGATTTCATTTATTGAAAATTCAGCTAGGGCTGAATTGTAATAGTTTGATCTAGTTGTAGTTTTGGGTTGA
>CAJVQA010000566.1:0-32573 GCA_910591915.1 Cetraspora pellucida
TTTGGCAGAGTATATGTGTTGAAAGTTATGCATTGTGACTTTTTTGTTAGGAATATGTTTGAGAGCAGCTAAGATAATACTAGTTTAAATTTTGTGCCATGTTGTTTTCAAGAATTCTGTTGTATTAACAGTTGTAGATATATAGTTAGAACTAAGATTAGTAGCTACTTGGTCAGTGTATAATTGCCAAAGTTCATCATTCATTTTTTTGTAGAAAAATATTCTTTTTTGAGTTTTGGTTACAGAATATCATTTGCCAGAATGAGCATAGGAAAAGGACCAAGAGGAGATTAAGATTTTATAATCACTATTTGTGCTAGTTTTAGAGTTATCAGTATTATATGAGGTGAGGTAGCGGATAATTGAATAATTTGCCCAAATGTAATTAATTCAACTTTGGAATCAGCTGCTTTGCCAAGTATTGGATAGTGATTGAGTATGGGCAGCTAGATCATACATGTTGTTATATTGAAGAAAATGCAGTAATTTGTATTTTATAGAAGAGAAATGTAAACTATTATTAAGAGCATTGAAGTCTCCTAGAATAATAAGTTGTAAGTTTGAACTTGTGATTTGTTAAAGCTATGAGATAACAGTATTTTGAACAGTTAGTCTAAGTTGGATATCGTTACAAGGTAGATATACTGATATAATACAGAATTTGAAGTCATGTTTAAAGAAAAAATCAATAGCATTAGTATAGCCAGGAAGGTTGTGTATTTTGTGGATATGTGATTTGAGCCAGTTATTGATCATAATTGCAATAACAGCTTTTGGACTGTTGCTGCAAGACCAGTAGTATGTAAAATGTTTGGATTTTTGCAGTTTTGTTATTGCATTTGTGTTAGCTATTTTGGTTTCAGTAATGCTAACTATATTAAGCTTGTTTGTTAGACAGAAGTTCTCTCACATTTGTTGTTTAAGGTCTTCATTGTAGCCTTAAACATTGTGGGTACTGATTAATAACTCAAGAGGTTTACTAACAGAAGTAGATTGTAAATTTTCATTTGTTAAGTTGGAGAGCTAAGGTGTGATTGTATATCCAGGAGAGAGTATGTTATTTGTGTTTATGGCTTTGAAGTATATAAGAGTTTTGTATTTGCTTTGTGATTTGAATTTAGTATTAGTAGATATATGATTAACAGTTTGAGAATTAGGTTGAGATTTAAGAGATATATTGAGAAAATTATTAGTAGAAGGAATGTAATAGTTTGGTAGAATAATAAGCTCATATAATAGATAAATGTGAGCTTCTGTTTTGTCTGTTTTTAGTGTTATAATTGAAGAATTTAATAAGTGTGTAGAGTTGATTTGTTGTAAATATTAAAAAAAAGTTTTTATAGTAGGTTAGAGATGTAGTAAAGGAAGTTGATAATATTGGAGAAATTTGTTATAGCAGGTGTTCAAATCATAGAAGTTTAATAATGTTAATAATGATTTGGGTTGTATATTTTCTGTAGGGTTGCTTGCCATTTTAAGCTTGGTTTTCATAGCTGCAAAGAGTGTCATAGCCTGTTCTGTACATTGGGTCTAACCATTATTATCTTGGTTCTTCACATAAATAGACTTACTTACCTGTCTACTTACATTATTCTTTTCTAAGAATGGTCTACTGAATGTAGAAGACATCATTATCTTAGAAGCAGTAGCTGTATTTATAAATTCTACAGAAGAAATTATTGAAAAGGGCTATATGAGGTTGTTAAAGGTAAAGTAGCAGAGGTTTGGTTTAGGTTTGGTTCAGAAATAGGGTTTTTAGTATCTTGATTAATATTAGGAAGTTCTTGGTTTGTATTGGAATCAGACATAATTATATCATTATTATCAATTGTTGAGGAATTTGATGGAGTTTGGTTTGTTTCTTCTGGTTCGGTTGTATCAAATGCTTTAACTGTATTTTTAGTAATAGTTGGGTTGGATTTGGGTTTGAAGAAATTAGTGCTAATTTTAGGAGCTTTAAATTGCACTTTAAATTTTAAAAGCAAAGTTTTCTCTGCTTCTGGATAAAAACATTCTTTATAAGCTTTTCTAATATATAAAATAGATAGTTTGTCAAGAGATTTAAGGATAAAAAAGTAATTGATTAATCTGGCTAAGTAATAAGTATTAACTGGTTTAGATGCAATTTTATCGATTGCTTATTGAAGATAAAGATTATCGATTTGGTTATTAATAACAGCTGCCTTTAAATATGCATTGAAATATGTATAAAAGTAGTAACTTTTACAACTATAGTCAGAGTCTTCTGCTTTGTTAAGTTTGTTTTCTTCCAAGAATTTTTCTTCAGCTTTATCTGCAAGTTGTCATAAACATGTAATTGGTGTAGGTTTTTGAAAAGTAGCAGGAAAATCATTATTATGTCTAAATATAGAAATGCCCAAAATTGGATGTAGATATTTGGGCTTGAAACTTGAGAAAGAGTCTGAGTTAGTAGATGCAAGAAAGTGTTTGAATAATTCTTTAAAGAAAAAAGTGGATAGATTTTTAACATCATGTTCAGTATCTTTAGAAAGTGTAATGCAATTTGTTACAGTACAGATATGAATGTGATAAGTGCTGCTTTAAAGCATTGTTGAGAACATTCACATAATAAGTCAATAGAGTTGATAGTGAATTACTGAGATAAAAAGGCTTTACATATATTGGAGAATTTAAAGCCAATTTGGTATTTAATGAAATTAAAGGTTTTTTGTTTATTAATTTTGATAAATTGTCATTTGTAAATATCAAAAAATTTTTCAAACCATAATTTAAAATCTGTTAGATAGTTGTTAAAAGATGAAATTTGGAATGTTTGAAGAAAGTGTTGTTTAGATATATTAAGAGAAATATTAATATTGAATTTATTATCATTTTGTATTTTAAAGAGAGGTTAGTTAATACTATCTTCACTAATGTTGTAGTAGAGTCTAAAGTAGATAGGATGGAGTTTAAGATCTTTATTGAATTTTTTTTGCATTAATGATTTTGTATTTGTCATAAAGAATAAGATATAAATAAGCTAAATTAAGTGCAATTTGTGTTCTGTTTGAAGTAGTATAAGGTAGAATTAAGCTATATGAAGCAAAAATTTTAGGATAATTAAGATGAATAAAGAGAGTAGTAGTGAATTCCTTAAGTAATATGATAAAAGTTGAGTGAATTAATTCAAATGAAATAGAAAAAGATTTATTTATATATGAATTGTTTTTATATATAAGGTCTGTTAAAAATTTAGGATGAAGTTCAGCTAAAGTTTTAACTAAATACATGTAGTTAAACTTGGATGTTGGTTTGCCTTCAGTTGCTTGTTTAGTAATTTTACCAGAATATATATTAATAAGATGTGGTTTGATAAAGTCAATGATTTGTGAAGCTAGTTTGTTATCAAAACAAATATGATGTTTCATGTTTTTAGTTATTGGATATTCTTTGAACCAATCAAGGTCATTAGAAATATCTCTAATAATTTGTTTTTGTTTTTGTTTTTGTTGTTTTGTAAATTGTTGAAAGTTAGATTTTTTAGAAAAGATTGAATTATAAAGTTGAATTTTGTCTTTTGCTGACATAGTACTAAGTCTATAAAGGATAACAATTTTTTTGTGATCTGGATTTAATGGTATTCGATAAAAAGGTTTAAGTTCAATATTTGGAATATTAGATATACAGGATTGGTGAATTAGAAAGCCTTTGAAAATACATGCTACTGTATAGTCTAGTACATGATTATGTTGATTATCTGTAAAAACACATTGAATATTTTTGACTTTACAAAAGAAGCAGGTATAATAGTATTGGAAATAGGCAATTATGGCTGTAGGAGCTGAATTTGTTTGAAAGTTTGGAAAAAGGAGACATGCTAAAGAGAAAAAAGAAGAAAAGATTAAAGGTTGTGTTTGATCTACTAATTTAGAAATTGGAAAAGTGAGTAGTTCATCTGATCGTTTAAAGCTTTGTGCAGAGATAATAGTTCTAATGTGAGTTTGAGTTGGGTTTGGAGGTTGACCAATTGTTGTTGGGTGAGTAATTTTATAGTGTTTGGAAGTAAAGCTTATATGAAATTTGCCACAAAGACAAGTTGCAATAGCAGGTTAAAGAGGAACTTTAAAGTAGTAATATTGTTTTTTCTCATCACAGATATCAGGTTTAGCAGAGACTGGTAGGATACGTAATGCTTAAGGTTTATTTTTTTGGAATCCAACTCCATACCTGTTTTTATATTTAGAATAATAGTAATTAATATCATAGAAATCTGGTTCCTGAGAGTCAGTTAAAGTAGGTATTTTTTGGAGTAATTTTTAAAATTGAAGTATGACAAATAAGGGTGTGATGACTAAGAGGTGTGACAAATAAGAAATGTGTCAAGTAAGGGGGTGTGATGTTTAAGATAACACCCAGTGTGACACCTAAGTGATCGATATGATTACCATATAACAAGAGTTGTATAATTTAGTTAAAACTAAATTGGTAAAAATTAAAAATAAATAAAACAAAGTTAGATTTATATAAATAGATTAATAATATTAATTAGTAATTTAGATCTGCAGGTCTGGGCATCCTAGAGAACCAGAATCCTTCCAAAAAAGTAGAAAAATTTTTTTTTGCAAAAGTAGAATATAGTTTCCAAGAGAGTTTGAAATATTTTAACTGTATAATTGTCAGTTTTAAACTATTTATAGTGTATAATATATCAAAATAATGGCAAAAATGAGCTGAACAAGTTTGTTCTATGTAATAACTATGATTTACTTAATAAACTTTTGAGTTTTTGCAGAAAAACAAAAATTACAAAGTTTAGTTATATCCTAGAATAAAAGCTCTTGAGAATATAAAACTGGGCTGCTTATATATAAAATTCTGTTAGAAACAATTTTACTTAGGCAGCCAAAGTAGATTTACTTAATAAAAAATTGAGAAAAGAGTAATTATGTTTAGAGAAAATTTGGTACAAGTGATCATCAGGAAGAGTTAATGATTTGCATCCCCTTGTATTAAGATTTTATATAATTATTATATTTTATATAATAATTATATTTTTAGATATGCTGAGCGATAGATAAAATAAATTGATTTTAGTTGGCTCAAATTAGATTTTGTGTAACATATTATAAATATAAGAAATAAATCTAGCTAATTATATTTGTTTATAGTTATATAGTAATAAGTTATTAGTATTTCAAAACTAATCTGTCAAACTAATACAAAAGCTGGCCATTATATTAGTTTTGAAAGGTTATACTGTATTGAGCTTTTGTTATTATGAAGCTTTTAATATAACAGAACAAAGAGCTAGAACCATTGTCTCCATTCTGATTTTTTTTTAATGCATTTTGATTAGGGTTAAACATCTAATGTTTTCAAAAATATCTTAAGAATATAATATTTTATTTAAAGATTGTATTCTTATTTGAGAACATAAAATTTGTAAGAGAATTTCTATTTGTACACTTATATATATATACACAGATATTATTCTTTCTCGAAAGTTTTATTAATAAAATTACTTTTAGGGTTCTAACAAAAAAGATTTCTTGCAAAACTTTAGTATAAATTATACCTTTTCTAAGCTCTGAAAATAATATTATTCTAATATTAAATAGGTCAACAAAAATTGTATACCTTATGAATATGCAATCATTAATTAATACCTGTAAACAGGGTGTGGCGACCTAGTGAAGTAAATAGGTTATCAACCCCCAAGTGGCAGATCTAAGGTTCAATTTCCACAGATGATGAATTTTGGAAATTATATCTGTGTTATGGTAACTGTCTCTACTGATCGGTTGGGTTTTGGGCATCTGTAATCTTAGGTACACCAAGTCAGGCCCCACCTGACATTGGAAGCTCAGGTCATCTATGCGAAGTGTAATGTTACATAGTACATATACATAGAGGAATGTAAAACCAGTATCGTATAAGGCTTCGGGCAAACCCATGATAAGTCCCCTAGACGTAGAAGCCTAAGAAACCAAAGAGACAGAAACCCACTTGGAAATTTTGAGTAAAGAGGTAGCACAAACTTTCAATAGTGCCATTGGACTGATAGAAGCCTATGAAACACCTTCATAGAAACTGTCAAATAAACCAGATGACAAAGATGTGTAGAGGAGCATATGACTAACCAGGCTGCCAGAATTGCCGAAGAAAAAGAATACATAAGTATACCATACTGGGCTATCTGGATTGGGAGTCTAGGGAGTCAGTTAGTTCTGAGTTGTGACTAGTATGGGATGATGAAGAAGAAATCAGAAAGATGGATACCAGGGTTTGGGTGAACTTTACAAGGGTAATAGCAGTCTAAGGGGTAACCCTGACTGCAAGTGTTGGCCTCAGCCATAGCATCAAACCAGGTTAGTGGTAAAAGTGAATATGGCTCACTCTGGTAGGTTTACCTCAAGGATAAAAATAGTCTAAGGATTATAGTCCTATGGTCGATAGCGAATAGATCTGAGTCTGTGACCCAGGTAAATTAATACCAGGATTAGATCAGAGGGTTTAAATGGAACACCAAAGCAGGGGTGTTAGGTACGGCAACTGGTTGGGAACCCTCAGGTGGACTCCTTAAATAGGTAATATAGAAAAGTTACACATGTAGCCAGTTGTACACTCATCTAATAGTTCATTATAGATACGTCTATATAAAACATGTATTCGATATAAGTATTAATAAAAAGCTTGGACCAAAGAGGTCACCTTAATACTGAAAAAAAAAATATATATATAAAGAAATATTTGAAGGTTTTGTACTTATAATAATATAAATAAAAATTGTTTTTCAAAAACAAAAATTTTAATACAAAAAATATATTTTATTAATATATTTAAATTAGTATTAATAGTAAAGTAGAATGTAATGATCTAGTAAAATAGTTAGGTTGTTAATCTCTTAAGTAGTAAGTTTGATGTTCAAATCCTATTAACAATGAAAAATTTTAATAGACATCTATATAATACTTATATTATAGCAACTGTTACTAATGCTTAGGTTAAGATTTCTGTAATAGTAATTACACTAGTATGACTAGCAGGTTATGTAGCATATATATAAGTATGGCATTGTACAAAAAAATGCAAACTGACAATTAGATGGTATAAATGCTAAATAAGTTCTTGTGGCTATATAAATCTATTGAAATTGGATAACAAAAAGGCTATTTGAAAAAACTTGAATAGAGAGGTAATTAGATCTTTGATAGCCTTACTGTAAAGACTAACTTTATAAAATAGATATTAAGGTCATAGTATCTAAACAGACAAAAACCTTTGAATTAGAAGTCTTAGAAGTTAATATATTGATGGACTGGTTATAGTTCTATATAGACTATCTGAATTGGGAGTCTGATAAAAAGGCAAAGAAATACTAAAGTATTTCAAATATGCTGTAAAGTAGATGCTAGAGTCTGTGTAAACTCTATAAAGGCACAGCAGTTTAATAGTTAAGTTCTAATTGCAAATATTAGTTCTGTTATAATAATATTAAATTAGATGTAAAAATAGATACAGAAGACTTTAAAAGGTTTATTTTAAGAATAAAATAGTTTCAAAGTTGAGACAATAATCTGAGCATCTGGATATAATCCAGTAATGTTAATACAGGTTGCAAGTTTAGAAAGTTTTAAGTAAAATATCCAAGCAGAAATATTAGATATGACAATTAGTAGAAAACCTTTAAGCAGACTTTTTAAATAAGTAATATAAAAAAGTTATATATGTAGCCAATTGTACACTTTTCTGTAATGATTTATAGAATCATATTATTAAAAAAGTCATAAATAAAAGTCAAAAGACCAAAGAAGTTACTTATAGTTATCTTTTATATAATTACAAATTTACTATAATTATATTTATAAATTTAAAAATATTTTTATTTAACTCCAATCTACTAACCCATTTCTAAATATATTAAATTTTATTACACCTCAATTTGTTACCTCAAAAAATATATGGCCACTTTACATTTCATTTTCAAATTGGCATATTGGCAAAATAACCAATATATCAAACTCTTAAGTACTCTTTCAAAAATATCAAATTACAAATTCAACAACTAACACAATCTATATTTCTTTTACACCAACAATGCTTCAAATAAATTACAAATAAACTATTAATCTTAAATGCAAAACACAAAAAAGAAAACAAAACTTTAAATTTAATATAAACAATTAAGAAATCAAAGCACTTTAAACCATTTATGCAGACCTATATAAACTAGCTTCAAAATCTCTACCATCTTTTTTATTACTTTTTTCAGAAATCCTTCTAATACAAAACACAATACCTGACTCTATATACCAAAACCAACTCATAAACTTTCACAAAAAATTACTATCTCTTGAATCAACTAACATATATTTTTATACAAATACTTCTATCTTTAATTTATAAACACACAACACCTCTATTGGCATAGTCTAGATTCTGAAAAATGATATACAAATTAAATTTAATGCCTTTATAAACCTTGCACCAAACTCAACACAAGCAGAACTAGTAGCACTTATACTTTTATTTTTTATCTTACCTCTCAACTATTCAATTTATATCTATTTAGACAGCTTATCTACTATACAAACTTTTATCAATTCAATACCTTATAACTACAATTCTCAAACCAAACAATATAACTAGAATATTATTCATATTTTAAACTATCTAATCAAACTTAAAAATATAAATTATATTATATATAAAGTTAAATTATATTCAAACAATACTTTATATAATATTGCTGATGCCTTAGCTAAACAAGGTGCTAAAAAAACAGAACTAAAATATAATTTTAACTATCTTTATTTATCTATCTTCTTTACTTGAAAAGAAATACCAATTATATACAAACTTCATAAATTTTGCAAAAATCTCTTTTTTATTCAAATATTTAACAAACTTCTTTAACTTAAACTACTATGAAATCTTTCTACTATAAACATCTTACTATTTACTAAAATTATTAACTCTCAAAATTCTAATTTGAAACTTTATTCAATTAGAAACAAAATTCTTTTTAATAACTTGCCAACAATGTTAAATTTAAATATTTGCTATCTTCTATTCTACTTAATCCAAATTACTTTTATTATAACTAATATGAAAATACTAAACATTTACTTCAATACTCACTTTACATTTTCAATTTACAAAACATTCTTATTAATGAAACCACTAATATTTTAAGTTCTTTAAACTTTTTAGAAGCTTTACCACATACTATAATTTAAATTCTCAACTTACAAAATCTCTCTTCAAACTCTACTATATATAATACAATACTTCTACTTATTTAAGACACAATAACACTTGACCAATATAAACAACTTTAACTAATTTTAAAAAATCTAACTAATAACTTTCTTATTTCCTTATCTAACTCTCTACTCAACTGATTCAATCTAACTATCTAGCAAACTTGTAATACCAAACAATATAAATGAAAATCAGCATAAGGAATTATTGCTATTACTAAAAGAAAAACAATATTTGATTACCTATTATACAACTTTTTAACTCTAATAACAATATATTTACATTCAACACTAATATTGACCAATTTATTTTTAAAACTCTTTCTCAAAATTTTACTATATATATCTGTTTTTACTAATTAAAATAATTTTAAAGATTTCTTTTATTCTCCCCCTATAATTAATGATTATGATAGTTGATTTAACTAAAACAGAAAATTGAAGATTAATATCATGCTAGATGTCATTATATATATAGCAACAATAGTGTAACTTAGAAATAATTTATTTATATATTTATATCCAATTGATATATCTATGTATTACTATTTTTCCTACTTGATATTATATAATAATAAAAAAAAAACATTTTTATATTATTTTTATTTATATATAAGCATAATTGCATTATAGTTACTATTACAATTTTTTGCTAACTACCTATATAAATTATTCTTTATATAGTTATATTATAATTATAAATATTTAAAACTTCTGTTTTAATAAATACATCTTAAACTATTATTATTATTATTATTATTTATTAAATAAAATTTTAATTAACCAATAATAGTTGTTTTATATGAAAGTAAAAATTTTATTAAATAAATCAAATTTTTTTTATATTAAGTAGCAATGTTATATGTATTTTATTCTTTCAAACAACACTACTTAGCATAAAAGATCGATTTACTTAATAAACTTTTTAATCACTAATTATTTTTTAATAGTGTTGTGACTATATAGAAGTACCTCTATAATTGTCAACACCTCTATATAATCACCAATTTCTGTCTTCCGAAGATGTGACTATATAGAAGTCTGACTGTACCCCAAAAATTAATTGTACTTACAACTCTAGCAATAGATAAATAAAGCAATAGAATAATAATATGAAGCAATAGAAATTAGAATAAAATGTAACTTTTATTAATATGTAATAGCAATAAACCAATAGAACAATAGAATAAAATAATAAAACTAGAATAACATATAATTTTTATTAATAGAATAAAAAATTAACATTGGTTTGCATAATTATATAAAATTTTATTATTAAAAAAAGTTACCACTGATTTCCGGTCTCTTCATTTTTTTTTGACTTTATTTTTTATAGAAATAAAAGTTGCACATTTATCATTTTGTAACATATTTGCAGAAATAGGAGCTGTGCATTAAAATATTCAATCAAATGATAAATGCGTCAAAAAAATGTTAAAGAAATCGGAAATTAGTAATTACTTTTTTTTTTAAATGAACTACCATAAATGTAAAAATCCTTGAACTAACTACGCAGTTTTTCAAAAATCGCTACGTATCAAATTAAAATTTTGTTTATAAAACCAGCTGTTGTGTTTTAACAGAAAAAAATTCTTTGCAAAATTTTAGTATAAGATTCCCTACATATTATATCTTTATATTGCTTTAATAATGCCGTTATTTGATCGAATCAAAAATTTCTAAATCTGATGAGACTTCCAATTAAAAGCAGGATTTCTATTCCAATAGGAACTGGTGGGGAAAATTAAACCCGAGATTCTGGGGAACAATTTCAGAAAATTTGTTGCCGAAAAAAAAACAATTTTTGTGCACTGTGTTGCACTATAATAGAAATCCATTTGACATGTCATAACTAATTATATTGATCAAGTTTGACATCTCACATGCTGGCTGTCGAGTTAGTTGCACATAATATTCAAAACTTGAATGAATAACACACAGAGAAGTCCGAAAGATCCCGAGATTGACTAGAACCGATCTTTTTTTTAAAAATCCTAAAATATGATTGGTAAAAAAGATCTATAATTTGATCTTACCAAGTTTCGAACTGGTTCAAAACTTGGACTTCTATTGAACAGGACCTTTTGAGGAACTTAAGTGCATCCGCATGACCGGGCGTTTATGTAGATTTAGAAATATTAACTGAATTCATCTCTAATGAAGAAAGAAATTAAAAACTGCCTTACTTACTTCGCAACTACAACATGAATATATTAGTGACAAGATGCCCCAGAATTATCGTTATCTTTAATCTCATGGCAATTTCGTCATTATGACAAATTATGGTAAAAATTTGCCAAATGGTTACAATTTAAAAATACGCTAAAGTCTTGTAGTAATATTTTATATAGATCACCTGACTTTTAATTTATCTATATATTTATTAAATTCTTAGCTGCTCTAGCTTACCTCACAGTTTAGTTATACTAACAAAAGTATTGTACCAAGTTTACGAATATAAGTTTGCATATCTTTTAAATAAAGTTCACTTTAACGTAGTTCTGCGATTATGAGCTTCATTTTAAATAACGGAAAACCTTCAATCGAGAAAAAGGGTCGGAGAATCCTTGTTACTGGTGGAATTGGGTTTATTGTAGGTACATTTTCATATCATAATCTTTTTGGATAATCTCTGATTCTATCCTTGGTACTATTTAATGATCACTAGGGTAGCCATGTAGCAAAACGTTTACACGATCGTGGAGACTATGTTCGTGTTATCGATACTTTATCAACATCTGGAACAACGAGTTTGTTCGGAAGTCCCGAAAATTATTGTTCAGAATTCATTCAGGGAAATTTGCTAAACCCATCAGTATGCCGTCAGGCCGTGAAAGGCATTCAATGGGTTTTTCATTTCGCTGCATATATGGGTGGAATGGGAACGATTCATGAGGAAAACAATTTTTTCATATATCGTAATAATCATACGGTATCTATAAACATCATACAAGCCGCCATTGAGGAAGGAGTAGAACGATTTTTTTTCGCGTCTTCCGCATGCATTTATCCGAATAAAAAGCAACTTAATCCATATGATCAGGATTTAAAATTAAATGAAGCTAGTGCTTGGTGCTACCAAGATGATGAACCAGGTCCTGATCCGCAAGGCCTTTATGGTCGTGAAAAATTAAATAGTGAGATTTTGCTATCTGAATTCTCAAAAAGTAATGAGGAAAACTCAACAAAAGTAAGGATCGGTCGTTTTCACAATATATTTGGAGAGGGAGGTGTCTGGGTTGGAGGCAAAGAGAAGGCGCCTGCCGCATTAATTCGTAAAGCTGTTTGTGCAGCTATTGATGGAAACCATGAGATGGAAATCTGGGGTTCCGGAAATCAGCGTCGCAGTTTTTTATATATCGAAGATTGTGTTGATGCTACCATCAAATTAATGGAAAGCGAATATTCTAGACCATTAAATATCGGATCTGAGAATGCCATTACTATAAAGGAATTGGGTTATATTGCTTTTGAAACAGTTGGGATTAAACGTGACCAAGTAAAGCTAATTGCGGATGAAACAAAGCCCGTCGGCGTACAAAATCGAAATTCTGAAAATACGTTGGTTAGAGAGATACTGGGATGGTCGCCCAAAATTTCAATTCAGGAAGGCATGAAAAGAACTTCTGTATGGATAAAAAATGAAATTGAAAGAGAACTCAAAAATTGTAGAAACGAGTCAGCGCGAAAAGACTTATTAGAGAATTATAGAAAGAGCGAATTGAAGATATTACGGGAAGAATAAAATGTGATCCACAAAATGTAATTCTTCATTTAGGAAATTTTACTTATACAGGATGAAATTCTCACCCTGAAGAATTTAATCCCGTGATAGTATGGGTTAAACATTTCTCTACTTGTATCTTTATATATGTTTTATATTTATCATTTCTACATATAAATTAAATGAAACTTGCATTTATTCTGTTTTCTATCAAATCAATTTAATACATATAAGATGTTAAGTGATCATTTAATATCAATATCGCTTACAACTCGGTCGAACTGATAAGTTTGCTAATTTGTAAAGTAACTTATTGATTCGACAAAAAATTTTGCTCGATTATCTCAATAATAGAGGTTATTCGACCGAGTCAGTAAGCTTACTGATGTAGATCAATATTGGTAACTTACTGGTTCAGTTAATAATTGAACCGGCCGGAGACAGGAGTTTGACTTATTTTATAGTCGTCCTCATAAATTCTAAAACACGTAAAAAAATTGCCAAGACTGAAGCGATAAGTTTCTGATTTCGGCTGACGTTGGTGACTTATTGATGCCAATTCAGTAACTTATCGACTCGGTCATTTGAATATTTTTCAGTTGTCTGAATTTTTGAAAACAGCTGTAATAGGAAATTTTAAATGTTTTAGAAAGCTTTGTTTTTTTTTTGTAATTAGGATCTAGGATTAGAATTTATAATAAAAATCTAAGTGGATTTTTATAATAGTGTCCATATTACTAAATAGAGATCCCAATTTCCAGTTATAGTCGCCACGGTAATTAACATACGACCAACTTTAATAACCATTACAGCTGTTCTCATAAATTTTGGAACATCAGGTGAAAAATTGACCGAATTATTGTTTGGCTGATTCGATAAGCTTGTGATACGACAGTGATAAACTTTTAACTTCGATATATTTTTAATTCATAGCGATGATATATTCAGAACGATATGACCATGTCAACACATTTAAATTGGGTTTTCGTTAAATACATGTTCAGAACGTTTGGTAAGTTTAATCTGTAAAAGAATTTATGGTGAAGATTTGTTTTTTAAGACATAAAAAGGATGTGAATATAAGATTAGCTTTCATAGTAAATATATTACGCTAATAAAAAAAAAAGTTCGATACGATCAAGAATTTATTGACTGGATTAAAGATTTATTAACATTTGTAAAAGCTATGTTAACGAAATAAAAGTGAAAATTTATATATTGTATTATTTTATTTAAAAGTTTTCAGTATACGTAAAATGATTATCTTCTTTATTCCTTTCTTTTGCAAGTTTTGGAACCTATGTTCGATTAAATACTGTATTACAGTATATGTTTTGTGCATCAAACTAATATCTACGTCAAATTAAAATAACTATATAGCCCCGCTAATATTTACCCTCATCTTAACGTAAGTTTTTAATGAAATCCTGTATTTAAATTTTGACCTGACGCAAAATTTATTTTGATACGCAACATACACATTATTACGAACTTATCGAATCGCCAAATAATCATTTTGTTAATTTTTCACCTGATGTTCCAAAATTTATGAACAGCTGTAACACCAGTTTATGATTTTCGTGATTTTCGAAGGCCATATTCCCGAAAGGATATAATCCCGACTAAATCAGTCAGTAATGCAGGGATTGTCCTTTCGGAAAAATGACTTTTGGGAATTTGAATTACAATCGACTGTAGTTCGATTATAAGATTTTATTCAAACCATTAACACAAGTTACTTTATGGTTTTCGAAGGCCATTTGCCCGAAAGGATATAGTCCCGATTAAATCTGCAGGGATTGTGTCCTTTCGGGATTTTTTGGAATTTAAATTACAATGGATTGTAGTTCGATTTGAATTATAAAATTTTATTCTAATTTACAGAGTATAATACATAGTCTATTGGATAATAATATCTTTCCAATTTCTTATTACAATTGAATACTATATAAATATTGTTCAGGTTGATAGCTACTCACTCTAGGTTTTTATATTGCCAGTATTTAAATCAATAAACTTTCCTCTTTCAATTATTAGAATTCCAAAGATTAGGTGATCGATACCTTTTCAAAGAATCAAAGAGGTTAAAGTAGTGTTTGCACCAATTTTATTCAAAAGTTTTTTTCCTTCAGAACCTATTTGATTCCAATAAAGATTTAAATAAACCAGAGTGTTGTTATGACAAAGTGCCTCTGCTAACGCTTTCCCTCCCTCAGAGCCAAGTCTATTATATTTAAGATTTAAGGAGGTTAAAGTTGTGTTGACGTAAAGAGCCCCTGCTAGTGCCTTTCCTCCTTCGGATTCTAGTTGGTTATTATAAAGATTCAAGGAGGTCAGCGATGTATTTTTGTATAGAGCCTCTGCCAATGCTTTCCCTCCTTCAGGACCTAGTAGATTGTTACTAAGATTCAAAAAATTTAGTGTTTTTTTGTAAAGAACTTGTGCTAATGCCTTTCCTCCTTCAGGGCCAAGTTGATTATTACTCAAATCTAAGGAAGTCAAAGTAACATTTTTGCAAAGTGCCTTTGCCAATGCTTTTCCTCCCTCAGGTCCAAGCTTATTACGTTTAAGGTTCAAAGATGTCAATGTGGTATTCATGCGAAGTGCATCTGCTAACGCCCTTCCTCCTTCGGGTCCAAGTTGATTGTCATAAAGATTTAAAGAAATTAAGGTGGTATTTTTACAAAGGGCTTCTGCTAACGCTTTTCCACCTTTAAGACCAGGTTGATTCTTATAAAGATTTAAAGAGGTAATAACTGTGTTTCTACTAAGAATTTCTACTAACAATTCTGCTATTTTATCATAAATAACACCGTGAATACTTAAATTTTTAAGTTTCTTGCTTGTTCTTAAAAACATTGCAATTAAAGAACATTTAACCGCATTCACAGGCCTCTTATGCTCTTCAGAATAATAAGTTGAAATACGAGGACCATGCATTCCTTCATTATTAAGCCAATTTTCGATTCCATTTTTTAAACCGTAACCAACAGAAGTAGTATAAGTTGTGTATTCAAATAGTGGTTTTTGTTCTTTTGGAAGAATTATTTTAAATGGGATTAATGGAGCTTGTTCCTCAGCATCTAGTGCTAAAAGATACATTCTTATAAGCCTTCTATCTTTTAAATAATTTAATGGTTCACTCCATAATATGGGTACAACGATTCTGCACCACTGACGGTTTACAAGAAGGCACGAAAATAAGCTTCCGTGAAAATACCGAAGATTATTAAATATTTCGAAAAGACATTCGGTTGGCAATGCTATCATGTTGTGTTTTATTATTATTATTGTTAAAAAAAAAAAGGCGAAAATAGTCAAGACGGAATTATAATACATTGTCACAATGCAAATAGTCGATCCAATATTACATTGCATAATTTACTTAGCCATTTTTGTTCTTTGTGCTCTTTGAATCCTTGTACGAAGAATTTACTCGGTGATCAGTGGCGATCCAATTTGGTTTTTTTTTTGATGAAACTTGGCGATGACTATTAACTAAACGTTAAAGTATTTGTATAAGTTAGGATGATTAATAGAAACCATGCAAATTTTTTTATAAAATTTTACAAATAATTCTACAAGAACGTGGCCGAATTTAAAATTTTGTAAAATTTATTTGAAAAATTTTTTTATTAAATTTTGTTAAGTGATATTGGTTTAACAGTTTTACCTAAATCACATTAGTGGTGTTAATATCACAGCTCTTTATCTTAAATACTAACAAATCAGATTTACTATTATCATTTTGATATGTTTTAGAATATTAACTCTAATTTTTTATGTACTGTATAGTGAAGTTTTGAGAAAGAGTTTTAAAAACAAAGAGATCTATATCAGTATTAAAAGTGTAAGTAATATTGTTTGGGTTTGAAGGTTGAGAAGTAGGTAATCTAATATTGTTTTTTCTTTTAGTAGAGGTTGTAATTCTTCATAATGATTTTCATTCATGTTGTTTAGTGTTATGGGTTTGCCAGATAGTAGAGCTAAACCAAGTAAATAATAAGTTAGATAAAGAGATAAGAAAATTGTTACTTAGTTTTTTTAGAATAGACTGAAGTTGATTGTATTGGTTAAGAATTATTATATTCTGAATAAGTAAAAGTATTGTGTTATATATATTAAGATTGAGAGAAGTATTTTGTATAATAAGAAGTTGTATTATTGTATTGGATGTAGTTTCTGTAATGTTTAAAGAATTTAAGACATTTGAGATTTCATTTGTAAGGTGTTTTGTGGATTGTAGGAGTGAAGTGAGTATTGAAATAAATATTTGATGTTTTCATATTGATTACAATATAAACAATTTGAAGTTAAATAAAAAAGAGAATAATAGATATTTAGATTTGACATTGTTGATAGATTATTGAGAAGTATTTTATTTTTAATAGAATATAATTTAAGATTAGAGTTTTGAAAATTGATAATTTCAGTTAATAATAGAATGTTTATATTAAGAAGGTTCCATAATGGTTTGAATTGAAGGAGTTTGTTGAATGTTTAAATTAAGATTAGATTTTTACAAAATTTATATAGTTTGTATATAATTGGAATTCCTTTTCAAGAGAAAAAGGTAGATAGATAGAAATAGTTAAGATTGAATTTTAGTTTAGTTTTGTTGATACATTTTTTGGCTAGAGAATCAGTTATATTATATAAAGTATTTTTTAAATATGATTTGACTTTGTGTATAATATAATTAATGTTTTAAACTTAATTAAATAGTTTAGTATATATATAATATTTCAATTATTTTGTTCATTAAATAAAAAGCAACTCTTTCTGATGATCATTTGAACTAAACTTTTCAAAAAATTGAATTACAGAAAAATGATATAGTTAATATATTACATTTTATAAAAATCTTTTCAAAGTATTGTATACACATAGTTGAATATTGAAATAGAATTAAAAAAGAAGTTGCTGCTTTGTAGTAATGGTTTAAATATACTTTGGGACTATAGATAAAGTAGTTGGTAAAAACTAAAGTTTTTTATCAAATAAACAACAAAGTTAAATATATTAGTTCTATATAATTATAAAACTTATAAGAAGCATCTATAAAGGTCAAGAACTTATAAAAGCTACAAAGTTGGTTCATTTCTCATTTTTATTTTACTTTGAGGAAATTTTGTAAAAGTGGGTGTTTAGCTTACCCCTCTCCTAAAGATTGATACATAAAACTACCAAAACAGTCAGCAATGTTTATTTTCTAAATGAGTTTGTTGATGACATAAATTAGAAACAATACAGTAATACAAACATAACTATACACATGCCTTAAAATACTAAAAACTTAAAAATACTGCTTCCAGACTAACTAGTGCTCTATATCAACCTCTATAATCAAGTTGAAGATTTTTTCTTTTCTACATAGTTTTTTGTTAAATAATCTAAGTAAATAGAGAAATAGTAGAATTATTTCTATTTAGTTAAGTTTATAATTTTTAAAGACCTGAGACAGACATACAATTGTAACCATCTAATATTTGTGAATTGCAAGTTTCATACATTTTCTTTTTCTCATTTATTCTCTTTCTCCTTTTATTTCTTAATTTGTATCTTTTATTGTTTATCCCTATATCTCTGTTTTGTTTTTTTTTATATAAAAAATTTTTTTTATTTTTTGTTTCCTTACAAAAAGATGTCATCAGATTGATGATGTTCTATTGTAGGATGACAGTCAGACAAACAGACTATCTTTAACTAAAATAATGTGACAGGTTATACTTAGATACTATTTGGATGACTGAATAATGCTAGATTTATGTATCAGAAAAATTCTATGTAATCTGTATAGTTTCAAGAATTCTAATAAAGTACTAACAAGACTGCTAAAGTTAAAAAAAAAAAAAATTATTTTGTTTAATTTGTGAATTGTAATAATAGGATAATAAATTTGTGAGCATTTGGATAGTAGATAAGCTGTCAATATAAATATGAATTTGATAATTAGCTAATAGAATAAGGAATAAAGAAATAAATACTACTAATTCAGCTCATATTGAATTAGGTGTATGAGTTATAAAGACATTAAATTTAATTTGTATATTCTTTTTAAGAATCTAAGCAATATCTATAGAGATGTTATTTATTTATAAATTAAATATAAAGATATCTGTATAAAAGTTTAAATTAGTTGGTTCTAAAAATAAAATTTTTTTATAGAGGTCAATAAGTTGGTTTTGATAAATAGAATCGGGTATTGTGTTTTGTATTAGAAGAATTTATGAAGAAAATAATAAAAGTATGAATAAGAATTATAAAACTGGTTTGTATAGTACTGAGTGAATATTTTGAAATACTTGAATTTCTTGAATATTAATATTGAGTTTAAAATGTTATTATTTTTTTTGTATTTTATATTTTAAGTTAATAGTATGTTTATAATTTGTTTGAAACATAATAGATATAAAAATAATACAAATTATGTTAGATATTGAATTGATAATTTGGTAATTTTGAAAAAGTAATATGAATTAGATTTATTTGTTATTTTGGCTATATGCCAGTTTGAAAATGAAATATAAATTGTCCATATATTTTTAGAATTATTGGATTGAGATCTGATGAGATTAAGTGTATTTAAAAATAGATTTATTGATAGAAATTGAATGTTAGACTATATGTATAATATTAAAGAAATAGATATTTGGTTTGAACATATTTTGAACTAATTTGAAATAGGACCTCAGAAAAATTTGAAGGTTCTGAGATATATGTTTTTTTAAAGAAATAGGTTTTGATTATCAGTTGTAAGAAGTTGTTCGAGAAAATGAATTTTATTGTTTTTGAGACTTGAAATTATTGAATTATTTAAAAATAAAATAAAATTGTAGATATTGTTTAGTTGATTAGTTTGATTATAAATAATTAGTTAAGTTAGATCAGAGTTATTAAAAATTATATTATTTTTATATAGATGATAAAGTTGAGATACATATTATAATAAAATTAATAGTTTTTCTATAATTTTTTTGAATTGTATCTTGTATTAGAATTGGTTTCTATATTTTGAAAAACCATTCTTTGATTTAGTGTATAGAAATTTGATTTAATAATTCATTAGTATTGAAGTATCTTTCTATATTGCTACTACTAATTTGTAGAATAAGTTTATTTAATATTGGGATATTAAGTAATTGTGAGTTAGTAAGTATATCATTGTTTGTGTTTGTAAATAAATGAAACATATGTTTGGTACATTTGTTAAGAGATTTGATAATTGTTAAAGTTGGTTTTATAAAGAAGAGCAGATTTGTAATAAGTATTTAATTGATTATAAGAGAATGATATTAAATAATCAAGTTATTTGTATAGACAGAAGTTTTTTGTATTGAATTATATATATGAATTGAGAAACTTTACTAATGATTTTTTCAAATGTAGGTTTAGTTGATCCTTTTCCATCTAAGAAAATACCTAACTATCTAATTGATTCATTTAATTTGTGAGATGTAATTAGTTGGTTATTGAAGTTTAAAGGATTTATATCTTAAATGATATTGAGGAATAGTTTTCTTTTAGATAAAATATGAATTAGATCTGATTTAGATAAGTTAACTTATATGTTATTTAGTTGATAGAATTTTGATATGTTGTCTAGAATATTTTGAAGATCATTTTAGGATTCACTATGTCATACTGTATCATCCATGAAGACAAAAGATAGTATTGTTGTAGTAGTTGGTGTTGTTGAAAATATTGTTTCTAGAGGAGATTGTGATGAGATTTTAAGGAGTTTGGAACTGTATTTTGAGTTTATATAGCTAAGAATAGAATCATAGTAGATTAGTTAAAACTAGAGATGGGTTTCATATGTGCACATGAAACATTAATGCGCATTCATGCGCATTTTTCCCATCACTAGTTAAAACCCCACATTCTGTTGTCCATAGAAATATATTTTTAGAATGTCAGGTTTTCACTTGGCGACACCCAAATAATATTTTCGAAATTACAAATACCACCATGACCTTTGGGGTGCGGGTCAAAATCCCGACAGATAGAATCCCGACAGGTCATAATCCCGACAAAAAAATCCCGACAGAATCTCGATGGGTCATAATCCCGACAGCTAGAATTTTTAGGTAGAAAATCCCAAGTATGGGATATGTTTAAAGCGAAATAAACTCTTATAATTTAATAAATTTTAGGGTTAGGTCATTTTATATAAGGGTTAAGATAGGATTTGCTATAGTCTATGATATTTTTTATCAGAGTTTTTATTGTCGGAATTTTTAACTGTCGGAATTTTTGACTTTCGGGATTTTTAGCTGTCGGGATTTTGACCCAAACCCAACCTTTGTGTATAGCATCGTATCTATTGCATATACTGTGTAAATTAAGAAATTTTCATATATAAAATACATGAATTACGATAAGTTCAAAATAACAATAATTTAATAAATATGATTTATTAGCGCTTGGAAACGCCATTATGGATTAGATCAATACATGAAATCTTTTAAAACTTTGAAATATCTCTTCCAAAAAGTGATCTCTGTCAAGAAATCAATTAGTCAAAATATTAATATATATTCAATGACACAAGATTATCATTTTAGATAACGTTTTTTTCTTAAATTATAATAGTTGCTTACCTTTGTCCAATCAAAAGCTAAAAGTGTCCTAGTCCTTAAACTAACTTGTTCACTAAAATATATACTCCTCCACAAATATACAGCACTCAAACCCCCCATCCATGTCCATCCAAATCCAAAGTCGGCTACTGCCGCGTTTCCTATATACGCTAATGATCCAAGATGTGCATATTCAAATGGTGCTAATTTATCATCTACATCGGGATTTTTACTATCAGAATCCTCTGAATAGTCTGTTGATGATGGTAGGATGGATGTTCCGGTAGCCAAGGCTATTTTATTCAGTTTCTTACCAAGGTACTTACCTTGTTGATTTGCCACTTGTGCTGTCTAAAAAAAACATCAGAAAATAAATTAATATAGACCTTAATAACATAGGTTGAAGTAAAGCATATCAGGCAAATATCATAAAAAATTTTTATTCGGATTATTGCTGTTCTTGGCTATCTAATAGTGTCATCTACAGGTATATAAGGCTATAAAATAAGCCATCAGATACATAGTAGTGCTATCGTGCACCTAATAACTTACTGATAGTTCTATCAGCTCCTAATATGTGCTTGTAAATAACATGGTTGGTGCCAAAAATCAGTAACGATTGGGATACTTCCATGATATTTGCTTGATATACTTATTTCAAACTGTGATTATCGATAAATAATTATTAATACGAACCGAAGGTAAAGAAGTGACCTTTTTGTCAATATCCTCAAACATGGAACGTAATTCATCAAGCTCAAGTGTACCTAAAATATAATAAAAATTGTATGATTTTTTGCTTGGAATCACAATCACATAATATATATATATCTCACCGCTTTTGTCAACATCATACCGGTCAAAAAGTTGATCGGCCCGTTTCAAATGATTAGCGGTAAGTGGATATTTTCTTTTAATCCTTTTTGCCAACATAACAAATTCATCGTAGGTCAAAAATCCATCTTTATCGACATCAGCATCAATAAAGAATTGCATTAGCCCCCGAACCAAGTTTGGATTTTCGATGGTTGAACAATCCCCAATTGCGTACACGGAAGAATCATGGATACCCTTAAGGCGCAATCTATTATCTGTAACAAGAGCACGTGTGTTTTTTTGCTCCGGTAACTTATCCGATATAATCTTGGTCAAAGGGTTCATCGCTAATACAAAATTTTTTTATAATAGCTTAGCCATATGTAGATCGTAAAAAAATCGATAACTTTAACTCACCAATTCCAGTAGACCATAAACATAATCCATAATCAAGTTTCCTCGTATCTTGTTCAGTTTTCATTCGGTAAATGATATGATCTGATTCCACTTTTTGTACTCGTGCATTAGTAATAACATTAATGTGATCACG
This sequence comes from Cetraspora pellucida, assembly GCA_910591915.1. NCBI lineage: Eukaryota > Fungi > Glomeromycota > Glomeromycetes > Diversisporales > Gigasporaceae > Cetraspora > Cetraspora pellucida. The sequence goes on from CAJVQA010000566.1 coordinate 22,897, forward strand.
TTTAAATTTTTTCTATGAGATAAATAATAAAATATGCAATTATTAATAACTATATTATATCATTTAAATTTGAGAATATTTACCTCCGCAAAATCACTAATTTTTTCATCATAAGTATTCAAAATATGATCAGAACTTTGAATTATGCTGACTTGCACTTCATCCCTAAGAACACTAGGAAACTACCATAAAATAGCAAGATTAATTTATAAACCAATTACAATTGAATAACATTAATAAACTCACATATTTCACCAAATCTTCTGTTAAAAAATCATATAACTCTGCAGCGAATTCAACGCCTGATATTAAATAATAATTAATCATTAATTTAGATGATTATAAATTCAACGATCTCTCATAAAAAGAAAGAACTTTACCGGTTGGTCCTAGAACAATCAGACCATATTAATATATTAAATGATTAGCACAAAAAATGTCTCGATTAACATCTAAACAATAGTATATTTACCGCCGCCACAGACGACAAAACTTAAAAGCCGCTTTCTTTCTTCTGGGGATGTTGTTGGTAAAGCGACTTTTTCAAAATTGTCCATGATCTTTTTTCGTATTCCACGTGCATCAGTTATGCTTTTTAAGGTGTGGCAATATTCAAGGCCCTCTATTCCATGAGTCATTGGCTCTGAACCCACAGCTATTACGAGCTAATGAAAGAAATGGTGCCGGTTAGGTGTGAAAAATATCATAAAGGTCATAAAAACTTAATAAATACTTTATCATAAGGAATATAAAAAGAGGCATTTGGATCATTTTCAGGTGTTACTTCAACCAATTTGTCTTCAAAAACAATATCTGTAGCCTTGGCTTCTATGTAATGTGCGTCAACTCCTTTAATAATACTCCTAACAGGCTCTAGCAAAGATCTAATAATACATTTATTGTCATTATAAAACTAATAAAAACGTGAAAATGATGAAGCAATTTATGAACACCTAGTCTCTAATGTACCAACAGTAGCCGATGGAAGCAGAGGTCTGAAATAAATTATTTGGAATATTTTAATCTTAATATTTATAATCTCATATTTGAAGAAAATATTACGAAACTTACGTGAAAAGGAAATAATTTCTGAAAATAAAGATATGCCCAAGTAAAACTTGCAATAAATAAAATATTTGATATATGTTGCAGGAAAATACGACTTACTGTGGAGAGACTATAGTGACATGATATTTGTCCTTATCTAATCCTTTGACAAGGGAAACAGCCTATAATCAAAAGAAAGGAATTCCGTACATGTATTATAATTATTATTATTTAGCTCGAAAAATGTATTGGAGACTTACACCCCATCCTGAACCAAGAATGACTAATCTTGGTCTTTTTGAGGCAACTTCATAATCTTTTTCATCTATAAGATGCTCTGCAATCATTAGTTCTTTTGGACCACCTTTTTTACGACAAATACGTATAGCCTTTTCTTCATGCTCCTTCGATTGAGCTTCTGATGTATAATAATCTAATTCTACTAATATTGCAGTACCAATTACAACAAAAGTTGACAAAAAAATCAGACGACGCCAGCGTCTATGCCTCACAGTAGTTTCATTTGCGCTAGTTGATGCAAATCTCGATGAGAAATTGAGACGCATATATTGATGAATTGGTCTCAATGAATTAAAAAAAACATGCTGACGACTATTTGAATTCGATGAACTTGACAGCCTTTTGGACAATTTTGAAGTACCATGACCAGATAATAATTTATTATAAGCATGCCCTGTTCTAAAACTATAGACATTTGCAAGTTTACGGATCATGATTGTTAGGAAAAAAAAAATAAATGCACAATCTGACATGTGAGCAGATTGTTCTACATATAAACTGGATTGATGTGTAATTTGGCGCATTACGATAACAATAAACAGCCATTACCGCATTAACATTAAGGGTAAGGACAAAAGATGGTTACGTACGTATAAGTGACTGAAAAATTATATTTTTTTTTAGAAATAGAAAAATTAAGGTAAGGTTTCGCAGGAATTCCCAAGAACGCCATAGAATTTACAAAATTTCTTAATCTAACGCTGAGCTTGGATTAAGCAATTTAGGGGTATACGTATAAAATTATAAAATTAAATTTGATTTTTTATATCGATATATATATATTATATACTTTTATAAAAGAAATATTTCCAACAATTGACCTAGCCAAGTTGAGAAATAAACGATTAACTTTGTATGCTTTGTAGTAAAATTGCTCAAGGGATTTTTATTTTATTTTATTTTATTTTCAGTACGAAGAATGCACTCATAAATAAACCTTTGATTTATTCAAAATAGGGTCGGGGAACTTTTGAGGCATGCCCAGCGCGCCTTTGTTTAAGGTAGAGATTGTACCTGGTTAGAAATTTCTTGGCAGATACAATCTCTATAAAAAGAACTATCTAATAAAATTTAATAATGTTCTTTTTTATTTGAATCTTATAATCCATAAAATTCAATAAAAAAAAAGAAAATAATAAATTAAATTTTATTGAATAATTATCAAGATATCTTCAATTAAAGTTTTAAAAAACAATTAAAAAAAAATCTAGGTGAGTATAAAAGCATTAGTTTTCTAAATAAATTGAAACGCAATAAAATATATAAATAGCTTATAATATTTTAAATTCAGATATTAAGTATAAACTTTTAATAATATTAAGTATGTTATAGTGGACAATAACTGATTTATTCACCAGTTCTTATTATACCTTAATATTATTTTTAAAAACTAAAGTTGAGTTCTCTAAAGTTTAGCTTTACTAAGATTACAAGACTTCTTTCATTTTTTTTTACTTTTTTTTTATTTTCCTCTTTTTCCTTTTTTAAACAACAATTTTATTTTTCATTAGCAATTTTATCGATTTAAAAAATTCGTAATAATCATTAAAAGAAACAAAAAAGATGTATATTTAAAAAGAAATATAAAGATTCCGATCAGCCCGAATCCGAGATCGGGCAATAATCATAACAAAATAGGGGAATAAAATTACGTACCGTAAAAGTGCATATACAAGACCCACCAAAATAGTAAACCCACTGTGAATCAGTTCCGGGGCTATAATATAGATAAAAATTTTGGCACATTATAGGAAACAATGATTAGGAGACCCGGGTATGATATTAGAACATCATATATACGTACTACATAACTCAATAAGTTTTTGACTTCCCCATATAAAAACTTTCACCCGATTATCAGACCAATGTCTATACAACAGACCCCGGGTCTATTAAAGGTTTTAAAATTGGTGGAATGTACAAGACCCCAGGTCTTGTATATGCACTTTTACGGTATTATTGTTAGTATAAAAATTTTAGCTAAAAAAAGTAGATTAAAAATATAGTATATAAAACCTACTGTAATTTACGTATCAAAAATTACAAATGTTTATAATACACATTAATATTAAAAACAATCTAATTAACACCGACAATAACAATTAACCAATTAGATTGGATAAAACAAGCACTAAGATTGTTAATCGGGTTAAGAACAAGCTAGGATTAAAAAAGAACATCATATACGATAACGTTTTACAAAAATTATATTTACTGGGATGCAACAGGGCAAAGTTTTGAATTATCCGTTGCTGCGATATAATTGATTAATCGCAATCCGGTAACTGTAACCACTGTTAAAACAAAATGATTTGTATTTCTTATAATTGGGGTAGATTTACTAGCATAATTTTTTCTCAGGCGTAGAGTAGAAAATTCAAGAACAAAGAAATATTTCTCCACTTCGTCATGAACAAATCCGGTGACCTACTATCACATAGAAAGTCCAGTGGCTGCCTCCTTGTTAATCCATTCACAAGCGGGTCACGCTTATAATTATATAAGTGTTTTTAATTAGGGACATTACACAAAATCGTACGTACTAATTTTCTATAAAAAACTCAAACGGAAATCTATCTATTCACATAACGATAAACGATACGTAACAATTCGTAATTGACAAAATCGGTGAGGAAATTATTACGTTATCGTTATATATATTATATTTATATCATAATAATAAGACAATTGCGATTAGAGTCATATGCTATAATTATAAAATCCAAGAATGTGTAAGTAAAAATGAGCCCAATTAGGAACATTAGGAACATTTTAGATCTGCCATAATCTGATAGCAAACATGAATCCAATCAAATTTGTCGATTACTCGATATTACTTGAAATAAAGAAAAAAAGTAACGACTTTAGTGCACGAACATACGTATGTAAGGCACCCGATGTTTTTCCTTATAGCAAAAGATAAATAATGATTCATAGACAACTATCCAGTAACTTATGTATTGATACCAGATCAAGATAAACTTGGCTAGTGTATTAGTAATTTTTTCGCAAATCTTTATAAATAAACGGGGCGATCAAAAAACATCGTCCTGAAATGACCACTAAATCGTTCAATTTTCATTCTGTGGATTCATAATTAGATAAAAGGTATTGTAATACAATATTTTATTGTCTGATTCTCAATTTTTTGTTAAACTTTTATAATTATTTTTGTTTTTTATTTTCAAATGTGATTGTTCGACTTCTACATAAAGTTTAGCAGTAAGCTTACGATTAAACATCAAATTTTTATTAAACATACTATTCTTTGCTTCAACAACTTTGGGAATAAATCATTCATTAATTTTATCATAATAAAGCATCAATAGAAAGCGTGAGTAGTGTTCGAGTTGATCTCATTTTTTATTTATTGGATTAATTAAAAACAATCATTATTGTTAGTTTTTATGTCATTAAAACCTTTTACCTTTTTAATTTGTTAGGCATGGGATATCTTTCGCTTTCTCCTTTTTTTGATAACTCGGCTAGTAATTTCAAGTTATGAATAAACAAGGAAAATGTTTATTAAGAGGGTGATTATTCAAGATATGACGTTAGAAATCTCTGGATATTTGTTTTTATATACAACTCAAAGTTCTTATCACGTATTTTATTCAATTTAGAGATGTCAAACTACAATTAGGATGGAATGCAAAAGTTTTGCCAAATGAAACGTTAACTCAAATATTTAAAGATATAGACTTTCCAAACAATTGTATATATGTAAATCATTCATGGGCCTTCGCGGCGTTACCGTTTTTATGGCAGTCTCCATTTACAATTGCTCGTAATCCAATTAAACTGGTAGAAACTTTGATCAAAAGTCTTCCCACCGAAGTAAAAAACTCATTAGTGCAGGTTGTATCAGTTATTAAACCATGGCTGAAAGAGCACACATGTTATAAGTATGCAGAATGGATCAAGGAGCTCCAATATGAACAACTTCTGAGTTACGTTATTGTATGGTTTGAGAGTCAACATCGGATTAAACCAGTTTCGAGAAACCAGAAAGTATGTCATTCATTAGAATTGCGTTCAGAAGGTGGAATTTTATCCAAGGAAACTCGCATCCAAGTTCAATCCATCTTCTCCACATTAATTTCATTTCTCATCAGCTCAAGCCGAAACTTGCGCACTCTAGATCTCTCAACAAGACATGTTTATCCACATTTGTCTACCATGTTGTGTCCAATGCAAACAAACTATGAATCTCTAATTACTATCACTGAATTAACTTGTGATACTTGGGTTCCCGAGAATTTTTATCAAACACTTTCTCTAAGATCTCGTAATTTAGAAAGTTTGCATATTTACCATCCTCAACGTGATTCCGATGTTGTGGATTTGGCTTTTCTTATTAAACATCAAACGAGAGGAATACAACATATAAAACTTTCTGATTCTGGAGCCAATATAACAATGTTGTTAGAAAGCTTCGGCACTCAAGCCGCAACTTTATCCTCACTCAGACTTTATCGAACTAACCTTACAAATAAGGGACTAGATGCGTTAGGGAAACTTGCTAACTTAAATTCTTTAGAATTAGACATGTGTAGATTTTTATTATGTTACCCTTATAAAGCCCCAGACCTTTTATGGCCGAAATTAAAGAGATTACATTTATCCGAAACGGAGGATTTTGTTGACATACCAGCCATTATTGTAATGATAACCAAAGTATTATTGGGTCTGGATGAATTATTATTACATCATCATCTTAAACATAATGATATAATACAAAAAACTGTTATTAAAAATGTTATTAATCAATTGCCTAATGTAAGGCAACATGACATTTCCCCCAACTGGCTTTTTACTAAGGTTGTTTATAAAGTTTAATACTTAAATTATATAAATTGATACGAATAAAGTCACCTTTTTCCAATATATTCAAGAGTGTTGTTACTGTTAAAAACTTTTACAAGTTCTTCTTTGGCGAGACTATGCATGTGGACAGTTATGATGTTATCTGCTTTAAAATCAAAGGGACGTAATAATAATGTGCTAAAAAATAACTTTAACAAATATTTGATTAGTGTTATGAACTATACTACTACGCGAAAAAATGAGTCCTCCCAAATGAGCCTTGAAAGTCTATATGTATTTATGGTTATCTATATTTAGTTGGTTTTCATTAGGTGGCACACATGTGTAATTTTGTAAAATTGAGTCTTTAAAATTCCTATCAATGGTTTCTGGATTGGCTATTGCAATTATATGCGGGGTGGATGTAGTAGTTCAAACGGTTTGAGATAGTAACAATATATTATATACAGTAGTTTAACTTTATTTAACACAAAAAACGATGACAATCTTGTTTGTAGAAATTGCTCTAAAGCTGGAAAAGTAACGTACAAGGCCACGCGTGGAATTATATCGTGGCAACGTTAACCATTAGAATGTTGAGTCGACAAAATAAATATTTAACAATTCTATTCATATAGAAGAACTTTATTTGAAAAACAAACTCTTAGTCATGTCTTTTTTATAAAAATTTCTGCATTATAGTTATACATTAAAACTTTTATTTAATTAAATATTTATTTTTTTACTTTTTTTTTTTAATTACAATTTTACAAATCTTTATAAAATGATTTTTAAAAAATGTTCTTACAAGTAATAATAAGACACTAATCTAGTAATAAATTGGTTATTAAAAAATGTTCTTACAAGTAGTTATATATCTCTTATAAGACATTAATATAGTAATAAATTGTTTTTTAAAGAAATGTTCTTACAAGTAATTGTATATCCCTTATAAGGCATTAATATAGTAATAAATAACTGAATCGTTATCACGCATCAAAACCATAATACTGAAAAATGTTGCTCATAAATTCTGGTCCATATTCAGTTATATCCAATTTTCTACCGTGTACTCTGTCAGGCCTTATTGTTCTTCCTTGAATTTCACGATAGTAATACCATCTTCTACCATAATTTACATTAATCTTCCATCCATTAACTGCGTAAAGTTTTTTAAGTAATGACTCACTCATTTCAATTGTGTGAATAGGATGGTTACTTTTTTTTATGCTGGCTAATAGACAATTCGTGTTTAATGGATTAAAACATGGGACCGAGGTAAGATCAATGTATTGTAGATTTGGTAGGGCTGTTAAAAGATCTTTAATAAGATTTAAATTGGTTATTTGCGCTTTCGAAATACCAAGATTTTGTAAAGATGGACAATTCTCTTTAATGGTTGTTAAAATTAATGGTGTTATCTGTGAAGATCCAATATCTAATGTTTTGAAATTCTTTGCGCTAGGTGAACGAAATATAGTAATTAAATCATATTCATTAATAGCTGTATTGAGATTTCTGTCACCATAAAGGTTAAGAGTTTCCAGTTGAGAACATTTAGAAACAAGAGATGAAATAGCATCGGATGAAATATTTTTGCATTTAGCCAATGATAAATGTGATAACCTTGTTGGAGTATTTGTTTCGGCTAAAAATTTTAATGTTAAATCGCTGATAGAACAGCCACCCAAATCGAGATGTGTAAGATTTGGAGAATGAGCGAGAAGAGGTATAATAGCTGAGTATTCAGAAATTATTGGACACTCATGAAATGAAAGCCTTTGTAAATGAGATAATAAAGGTTTGCAAGCCATACGAAAAGAAATTGTCTCATCATCATCATTGTAATATTGTTCTATTTTAACGCGACCAATTAGATTAGAGAATTCGCTTAAAACGTTATTGAATTGTTTACTAGAACATCCGCAAAAATCAATAGTTTTTATGCTTTTACATTCTAAAAATAAGACCTTTAAAACATCAAGGGTAATTACAGATTCCAAAGACTCAGATACGGAAAAAGTTTTTAATTCAGGAAAAGATCTTAGAATATGAATTAAAAGTTCAGGAGTTACGACCTTTTGAGTTTCAAAAGAACTTTTTTGTAGGCCGCAGGTAGAGAAGCTGGAAAAATCTAAATGGCGAATCGTTTGAGAACAACGCTTTTTAATGTCATTCGTGACATTAATGAAAAGTGTAAACGTATGAGGAAAAGTAAATGCGACAGTTTGATATAGAATTGTAGTAGCGTGAAGGTTAAAAGTATGATTTACTAAAGCACAAGCAGCGAGGGTTTTTTTATCGTCCCTTAATAAACCAAGAATAATGCGAATAATTTCGGGAGGAATATAAGGAACTGATGCATTTTTTTTCACCGGGACAACTTGTGAACTGGTAGGATAAACGAACAATTGAGGTAAAACAAGACCAGACATTTTTTGATAAATAGAAATTATAAATTGAATTTAATTTATTGAAAGATTATAGTTATCAAGTTTATTTGAATAATCTCTTTTAATACTTTTGTTAAATGTTTAGTGTTGAATCGAAAATTGCTGAGCAGAATTTCGCGTCTTATATAGTTTCATCGAAATAACGATGAGAACGAATTTAAAATTATATGATATTAATTTCCACAAGTGGCAACTTCGGGTCAATTGTCACAAATTTTGACGTTAATTATTTGTGGCTACGATTGTGAGAGCCGGCCTATTATTAGGTTGTTTAACAGAAACATGATATTGCCAAGTTATTATAAAATTCAACATATTGTCACAAAAAAACTGAGTAACAACGAGCCACTAGCAGTGGCGTCAATGGTAAGAATATGTATCATTATTGTCATTAAGAACTGGTTTTCATTTGTTTTGCTTACAATGTTTATACGTTATCGGCCATAGTTAGAACTTTAGAAATACGGAAAAATAATAATTATGCCAAGCAACTCAAACTCATAATATTAAAGTTACTCAGATTCATGAAAATTGAACACAAGTTATATAATTTAAAATTTTTGTCGACATTTTGATTGGCACTGACATCGACTACCATTATTATAACCTGAGAACAATAAATATGCACTTTGTATATTATATTAATTATTCTCATTTACATTATCTTAATTATTCTCGTTTATATTATATTAATTATTTTCATTTAATCACTTTATTTTCAGACCAAATAGAGCAAGCTAGAATACTGCTGCGCTAACTTGAGCAAGAATGACCCATCTTCATTATTCTTCCCAACACTGTCATGCCGATACGTCTTCTCTTAGTCAAGTTCGACAAATGGGAAAATTTTTCGAGAATCGAGAACTGGACATACGCACGTCACATTTTAAATTGTAGGGTTAGGAATTTTCTATTTTTCGTTTTTAATTTCTTAATTTATAAGTAGGTGTTGATTCTATAAATAGCCATTGTGTATGGGCATTAAAACAATACGTAGGAATTCTAGAGTAGGGCCCATATGTACTACAAACGTTATTGTGATTTGTTTGTGCGTACGTGTACCTTGATTAA
>CAJVQA010000567.1:0-32530 GCA_910591915.1 Cetraspora pellucida
AAAAATATAGTTTAAAATAACAGTTATTAGATTTAATATTATTAATAAGCTTTTTAATTTATTTTATAAAATATGATATATCAGAAGTAATGATACAACCTATATATTATTTTTGCAAACTTGTTTTTTAAAAATATGATATTTGGAATATTGACTAAATATTAGTTCTAGTAGTTGGTAACTATTATAAATAGTATTAAGCCACAAATATTAGAATTTGCTAAGATTAAAATGCCAAAATATTATAAAAATTGTATAATTTTAAAGTTAAGTGTAAGTTTATTAGGTTTATCTATAAGTGGTTAGCTATACTAAAGAATATTAATAGCAGACCAAAGGTTGTTTTGAAGTTGCTATAATTTAATTTTAGTAAATATACCAAGAATTTCTAAGTTGTTAATTTTTTATTGAAAGCAAGATATATAATATTGTAGGTTTTTTTTTTTAATCTTTAATAGTTTTGTTAATTACCTTTATTAAGTGTCTTATATATATGATTTTGTACAAAGTTGGCTTAAATTCTGGTTTAACATTCTTTGGCTCTTCTATGAGTGCCCAGAAATGGTCTACCACATTGACTAGAAATTAATCTGGTCAGAGAGCTATACCAAGCTAGCCATTAATATCATAAAAAAATGTTCTTACTTTCTTTTTTATATAATTAACAACTAAACCTAACTAAGAACTTTGTATTGTTTTTTTTTTTTTTTTTTATAATTCAGTCTTGATCCTCCCCTATACTTTCTTCATTAAACTCTTTTATCAAATTACTAACAGTATCATTTCTTAACCTATTTTCTTTCTTTTTCTTATCTGCAAAACTAATTCTATTTGTCTTTTTCTAATTCATAACTGCTTTATAGCATTTTTTTTATATATTTTTAAAGAAGCTATTCCATACTGCATTTATCTATATAGTTATAAATTTTTTAGCTTTTTTGAGAGATTGGAGAAGGCTTTGTAGTATTGTTTTGGCTTTTTCTTAAATTAGCCTCTTTATGCCTTTAGATCTATATTTTTTTTTTCTTTTATTAAATTTTTTCACAAGATTTTTGTTAGTTCTGATTTACTTATTTTCTTACAAGTTTTTTTTAAAAGCAGTGCCAGACCAAATTAATAGCTGAATCTTCTGTAATGACCTATTCTTTTTCACAAACTTTAAATGCTTTTGATTTTCTTTTTAGTCTTCATTACATAGAATATAGTATAGTTTTTTGTATATGTTTGAGCATCTCTTTGCTAAAGTTTTCAGTACTGGTAAGTTTTTATTAACATATTTGATTAGTGTTGCAATTTCTCTATTTGTTTTCATACTTGTATATCTGACTCTACTTTGATTTTCAACTTTCTTTTATAATAATGACTAGTTGTACTCTTCTTTTTTTTTATTTAATTCTAATTTTTGAACAGTTGATGTAAATCTCCATTCTAAGCTAACTTTAAAGTCTAAAATATCTTTGACAAATTGTCTTGTTGACTCTTTTATAATTATTTTTTTCTAATAAAGTAATACATTTAAATTAGATAATAGCATATTTATAATTTTATCTTTATTCTTTATACTACTTTTATCTTTTGTTATTTTATCTATTCTAGTATTCTATTTATTATAACTATGTCTCTTTACTTTAATTAATTCTAACTTTAATTTCTTTAATTTGAGTAACTCTATTATACTTTTTTTTCAAGTTGTAATTCTTTTTTTTAATTCATTGTCTATTTTTTTTAAGATTTTTCCCTCTATTAAGACCTAATATTGCTGCTGTACTATTTGTATAGATCTTAATTATTCTTTTTTTTAGTGTTATTAAAAGTACTAATCAAATAGCTAATAACTCTGCCTTTGTTAATTATAGGTACCTATTACATTTTTATTAACTACTTTTTCTTTTTCTGCATTAACTTATATTCAGCCTGCTTTCATATATTTGATATCTGAAGCATTGCTTATTGTTAATTTCTTGATCAAACCATCTATATAAAAGATAAGTTCTTTATTTGGATTTAATTAGTTTTTTTTATTTTTGAAAATAAGAATTTTTTTTAGTTCTTTGCTTAGTTGCTGTTTTTTGATTAATTCTATGTTTAAATTATAACATATTATATCTTTAAGCTGAGTTTCAGATTCTTTTATTTTAGTTATTCTTTTTTTGTTACCAACTATGTATCATTTCTTTGTTTATTATAAGCAATGACTCTTTATCTTTTCTAATAAATTTTGATAATAAACCTTGAACTTTTTTTCTGTTACTTTATTTTTTACAATTTTATAGTTTTTCTATATAATCAAGACTACATCTTTCATATTTTTTAAGAATTTGATCTGTTTTGCCTTCAACTGACTTTATCTTCTAATACTCTGTAAGTACTTTTTTTAATATACTTGTAACTATTTCTTATTGTTAAATTATTAGTTTTTTTTTCTTTTAATAATTTTAGCATTATCTATTTTTTTTTTATTGTTCCTTAAATAACTATCAAGTGATGTTTGAAATACCTTTTTGTTTTTATTTGGTAGTATGTATTTAGATTTTAGTTGTTTATTATTCTTATTTTCTAATATTATTTTTTTAATTTTTTTAAACCAGCTAACTGTTCTACTTTTGCTTAATTTTCTTTTTAATAATTTAAGTTGATATCAAAAAATCATTTTATTATCTGCTTTATTAATAAGCTGATTTATTAAAATTATGTTAAGTTTTCTAGTACTAAGGCTATCTAAAAGGTGAGCTTGTTTTTTAGTACTTCTGTAATCCTTATTTCTTTATCTTTTTCTTTAATGTTTATATTGTTGAAATAAAGTAACATTTACAAATCTTTTGTTTTTAATATTGTTTAATATGTCAAATTATTTTTTCATAGATTGCTGCATATTTTTAATACAATTTTATACCAATTTTTCTCTGTTGTATTAACAAGCAGTAGGCCTTGGTTTACTCTGATTTTTGTAAGCATTTTCTTTGACCTAGTTGAATTAAGTCTTGCATGTAAACCTGTAATTTGTTTTATCACAAGTTGATTCTATAATGCATTGCAGTTGCCTATATTTCTGTATATAATTATGCTATTGCTTATTGTTTTTGCAATACCTATTATTAGCTTTTGTATAGCATCTATTACTATTTTTAACAGCTTCATGATTTGGAGCATATATATATTAACTTTGGTACTATGCACATATTGTTAATATATGATACTTGTGTGCCTATTATTTTTTTAGTATTTAAAAATCTTGTTGTTGAATATACTAATTCTTTTGCTCTTGACTTGATTTGAACCACTTTAAAGACTTATTTAATATTAGTATCAGGCTCAATATTATTTGTTTTCTATTTTGTTTGTTTTGGTAATATATGAAAAAGAGTTTAATTACAAAATATCTATAATAGGACTAGTTTTAATAGCTTCTTTTAAATTAATCCTAATTTATAAAAAAAATCTTTAATCTACAAACTTTAAATAATAACACATAATTAAAAATCAATAAGATCATTCTAATTTTTTTTAAAAAAATTATTACTTATATTTTATTTTTTGCAATTATTATATATACTTTATATTTTATTTTTTAGTATTTTGTATTTAAAACTAGAATCAACCTTACTATACTTTTCAAACATCACTTTGCATTCATTATAGAAAAATTTGATACGTATATTGTAATATAAGAGTTAGCTTTTCAATAAAAACTTATATTTTTTGAAAATGTCAATATCTTAAATGTTTATTGTTTCAAAGCAAATTAGCAAAATAATAATGCATAATACAATTGATATTTGATTTTTTTTTTTTTTGAGAATACTATATATTAACATATTTCTTTATGGATTCAGTTTTTTAAACAAAGGATTGATCTTGCCATCTTTTCATCTAGCTTATTTCTTTCTTCTGAAATAGTTTTTCTAGTAATTGAAAAAGCCTATCTGAAGCAACACTTGTTGCTTGAATTGATAAGTAATTACAAGCAATGATAGGAATTCGGAATGTTGCATTTGCCATCAATATAGAGGATCAACATGACTAAGGGTATTAGCATGCCAACTTTTTTAGATGTCGGTCGCATAAAAGTGTAGTACGTATAATAAACCTAAAATGGATATAAGTAGATGTTTCCCAAAGTTTAGCAAAACAAAAACTTTGTTTTAGTGTAAAGTAAGCCATTGGTGCCGAAAAGACCTTTATTAATCAAAATAATCTTTACATTGAAATTCTTTAGAACCTTTCCAAAAAGTTTGTCGACATTCAGTCATGAGATCAGTGGTTAACATTGTTTTACATTGCTTATATTAAATCTTTTTCGGTTCAACATTACCTAATTTAAAGTAATCGATAACTTTGTTTAATATTATTATACGTATGTTATTACTTATTATCTTCTTTATGTCACTTTTTGATCTACCCTTCCAAATTTTCTCGTTGCGCCCATCTTCTAAATACTACTAAACGATAGTTACACCACGTACTATTTTTCAAAGTTGTACTGTACTCTATACCACGCAGATATTCACGATATAGTCTTTGGTTCCCTATCTAACATATCGATATAAAATACAAATAAATCTAAATATCGATCAGAATCAGATTTAAATGTTGAAAATCGATTTTCATACAATACATTTATTAAGGCCAGCCAAATCGTGAAAATTTCCTCAGGGTAATATTAGAACTTCACTTCCGATAACACACTAAAAAAAATGAATAAAATTGATAATTATGTGTGATGTTACTCTTAAATATCGACACACAAACAATCGGTTATCATTAGTATATCGATTGCATACTTAAACCTGAAATTTTCATAAAATGGTAAAGGTATTAGTATTAGGAGCTTCAGGATGCATAGGAAACTCTGTAGCGCAAGCATTTGCAAGGTCAGGTCATGAAGTCTTTGGTTTAGTTCGTAAACGTGAAAAGATTAATATGCTTGCTAAGAATGAAAGTATGCTTTGTCATTTTTTTTTTCATTTTAATTATAAATCTTTTTTAATCTAATGATCTTTTGTTATTTATTTTTACAAGTATTTCCAATTTTAGGTGATGTTAATTATTTAACCACCTGGATGCCTACAGCAGAACTATGTGATATCATAATTGATGCAACATCAGAATATAATGAACCTGTAAAACTTGTTAATACCATTCTGAATTCTTGTAATGAAATTTCTAAAAAACGAGTTGAAGCCGGTGGTAGTAAACTGACATTTATTTATACTTCAGGACTTTGGGTATATGTTTTTTACTAAATATTTATGTATATTTATATATCTATATATTTAATTATTTTAATTCAATGCATTATAGGTCTATGGTGGAGATCCGTTCTCAATAAAATCAGAACAAACACCTCTTCACACAAATCTAAAACTTGACTCATGGCGTCCTGAATGCGAAAGACAAATCTTAAATTCACCTCATATTAACGGTATAATAATTCGTCCTGGTGCTGTATATGGTAAAAGTGGATCCTTAACTGGTATTTGGTTTAAAGCTGCTATTGAAGGAAAATTGGAAGGGATCGGAAATAGAGATGTCCGATGGTCTTTTGTTCATGTTGACGATTTAGGTGGGTTTGATATACCAAAAATGATAATGTTACTAAGGTTTGCAAAAACATAGCTTAATTTTTATATTTGATGTAGCTGACTCATATGTGCAAGCAGCTGAACGCGCGGAAATCGTTAAAGGACAAATTTTTAATATTGTAAACAATTCAACCGAATCAATGGGCGATATACTGACTGCGATTGCACGGGTTACAGGATTTAAAGGTTAGTTATCTTTTAGTATGTAATTTTCATGTATTAAGAAAATAACAATGAAATATTACAATCATAGGAGAAATAAAATTTCGTGAACCTACAACAGATTTTGAGATAGCAATGACTCATACAGACCTTTTTACAAATCGTAAATCACAGACATTACTTGGATGGCATCAGAAAAAATTAGGATTTGTTGACGGAATTGAAATATGGTGGAATAGTTTTAAAGGCTGGAATGAATTATGAAATAAGACCTCAGAATCGGAATCTATGTCTTATTAAAACATAAAGTGCTCTTTACTTGCATGATATTTCTTAATACAATACGTTTTCTTGTGTGTGAACTTTTATCGTCTTATAGAAAAATGTACGTACATGCTTATCATTATGTCATATAAATTTGAATTGAATTTGAACTTCGATAATTCAGATGTTCTCTTTAGCATTTAATGACGATAACTTTTTATTTAGCATTTAGCGACGATATTTAATATAAAATAAAATAAATTATATTACTATTCATCTCTGCACTGTTATATGTCTTCATTTCAGTAGATGAGTCATTTTCAACTATTGCTTTATAAATCTAATTAGCAACCTTTGTAATACCCTCTTTTTCTTGGTTTATGTGATTGTAAATATTTCATGTTTTACTTAATTTTTGATAAATACTATTTATTGTCACGGATCATAATGAAATCGGATTAAAATGAGATGAAGGATTTCTATTTGACTTTCTAAAATCCACTTATACTTGTTTATTATAAATTCTACTTCTAAACCTTAAAAAAAAAAAGCTAAAAAAATGCATCTCAAAAATTTGTATTTTCCGGTGGCTTGTTCATTTCATTTTAATCCGTCACATTTATTAACGTTTAAGATCATTAACTTAGAATATGGTTAAATTCGGTTGTCATTAATTAATTGTTATCATGTACAATTAAAAAATTATTTATATGATTTTTATAGCCTTTAAAATAAATAATAATATATTTTTTTATCCATTTTTTTCTGCTTTTTTATGTATAATTTTTTTTTTTAAAAAAAATTGGTGTAATAATAGTTTGACTTTGAGTTAATAGGTTTCGTAGTAATACGTTTACTAATATCAATTTGATTTTATACGGTAGTAATAAATATTCAATTATTAATTATATCAGAATATAGCTTCGTACGATATAAAATTTGTCTTGCGAATAAGTACTATTTATTTCCCACAGCGGCGGGAAATAAACTATTTAACCAATGATATTTTTGAAATTTCACGAGATGATCTACAAAAATCAGCCAATTATAATGAAAGCTCGCTATGCGTAATAAATGCATCTCGCAGGGACCAAACTTTTAGCATGCATTTAGAGAACAATATGAAAAATGGATTAAGGCTACATTTAAAGAAGTGCCGTATGTAGGGAGGTTGCATTTAAATCCTGATTATATTTAAAATTTTAATTATTGTCTAACAAAAAAAAAAAAAAATTCCTTATGAAACTTTAGTATTAACTATGCCCCACCCTAACTTTTTTAAAAAAAAAATGTTATTACAATATTATCGTTAAAGACTCAAGTAAAGTTATACCAAAATTTTTCAAGAAAATTATTTTTGACTAATAATTGCCCATTTCATACACCAATAGTATTTTCCTTTTTTTTTTCTGTAATGTATGCAACTTTATTTTTAGTGTTACGAAAAAATTAATATAAATATCCTTAGTTTGGTCGGTCACAAAATATATAAACACTGATATTATAAACTAGAAAATGCATAAAACACTCAAAACACTTTTAATTGTCTTTATTTTAGACATATTATTTTTGTCTTTCATTTATACTGTATTATATTCCATATTTAAAACTATTCACAAACCGTCTATTTGGAAATTAACGATCATTCATACAAATGATGTTCATTCTCGTTATGATCAAATTAATGAAGCAGCTACGGATTGTTCCTCAAAACAGTTTGAACAAAAACAATGTTACGGTGGAATTGCTCGACATAAAACAGTGATTGATAAATTGAGAAAGGAGAATAAGAATTCTTTGCTTTTAGATGGTGGTGATCAGTTTCAAGGTATCTATATGTTTAAACTATCCGTCAATTCTCGTCAACTATGCAGTTTATCTAAACAACTTACTATCATTAATTTTGTAGGAACTTTATTTTTTACTTACTATAACGTAAGGTCACATTAAATATCTTTATCATAATTATGTAAAAAAACAAAAAAACTAATTTCAGGTTGTATTTTGTTCAGGGAACGATAAATTCCAATGTTATGGTATATGTTTGTGTGATTTATTTATTTTATTTTTTCTTGTGAGTTCTATTTTCATTCTCAATCTATTCATTTTTTTTTTTTTTTTATTGTAGAATTTACTCGAATACAATATCACGGTAAGTTTTAATGAACTTTCATTTTGATTTATTTGTATTAATTTATGTTTTATTGTCAATGTAGGCAATAGGAAATCATGAATTTGATAAAGGCCCAGAAACACTTGCCGCTCATCACTCACGATTGAATATGCCAATCGTATGTGCAAACATCAATACGACATTAAACCCTTTACTTGGTGCTAACATTAAACCATATCACATCTTTAAAGAATATAATCTAGGGGTCATTGGTTATATAACTGATGTATGTCACATATGCCATTTTATGATATAATTTATTATTATTATATTTTTTAAAAAAAATTATTTACTCTTGATTTGTACTTTATCAAGACAACTGGAGGTATTTCTAATGCGGGTCCAACATTAGAATTTTATGATCCAATACCAATAGTTCAACAATATGTAAATGAACTTCGTTCCATGGGAATCAAACGTATTTTAACCGTTTCTCATAACGGATATGGTCCTGATAAAGAATTAGCCGCAAATACTTATGGTGTTGCAGTGCATATTGGAGGTCATAGTCATACTCTTCTATCTAATGATACTACTTCTAATGATTATCATTTAGCATCGGGTCCGTATCCTACTATTGTCAAGAATGCTATAGGTGAAGATACTTTGATTGTTCAGGTATAGAATTTTTTTTTTTTTTTAAACAAAATTTCTTTTTAAATATGATAGATTCAACTAATATTATTGGTATAATTGTGAAGGCATTTTGGGCAGGAAAATATATAGGACATTTGGACGTATCATTTGATAAGAATGGAAAAGTAGTCAACTATTCAGGTGCCCCAATTCTCATAGATCAATCAATTCCTCAAGATCCTGAAATAGCTGACTTGGTAAAGCAATGGAGAGAACCGTTTGATCAGTATACAAAAACAGTGGTTGGTAGAGCTAATGAACCATTTGATCAATCATCATGCCAGAGGAATGAATGTACAATGGGTAATCTAGTATTAGATTCTTTCTTATGGTCTCAACGAAAAATTAGTAAAGTAAATGCAGCATTCTTAAATTCTGGTGGAATTCGAGCTGGATTGATGAAAGGAAATATTACTCGTGAAGATATTATAACTATTTTACCATTTAGTAATTCTTTGGTAATTTTAGACATGAGTGGTCAGAATATCACGGATTTGTTGGAAAGTGCGACAGGAAGGTGGAAAAATATAATTTCTGGCAAAAGAGTCACTAGTTTTATACAATTATCTGGTATCAGGTTTAAGTATAATAGTAGTAAACCTGTATTTAAGCGAGTATTGGAAGTTAACATACAGAATAGTGATACCGAAATATTTGAGCCATTAGATCTTAAAAAAAATTATAAAATTATTACTGTCGATTTTGTTGCCAATACCGGTGACGGGTAATGTTTATAATTTTTTAAATTTTTTGTATTATTAGTCTTTGATATATATATTTTTTCTTACTTTTATCATTATATAATGATATATAGATTACTTCCATATCCTATTCAAGATTTAATTCCTTTAGACAGCCCAGACGTGGTATTAACAAATAACATTCAAGATAAAAAAGTTGTTAGTCCATATTTAGATGGCCGTATTCAAGATGTTGCCCATATCACTATTCACAGTACTTTATCTCCTCATGAGCCTATTCATTTTGGTTATTTTGATGATGATAAATTAAGTGATAATGTGGAAATCAAGATGAAAGGTGACATAAAACCAGGTAGACAAATTGTAATTAAAATTGATGGTTTATGAAATTTGTTGCCAATATTTTATTTTACCGTTGTGTATTGATGTGTTAATGTATTAATGTATTGAATAATTAAAGTTTACATATCGACATAGAAATGGTCATAAATTCTTAGTCGTGGCATTTACTAATTTCCCCCAAGTTTCGTTTTTGACCAATCAGAGAGCAATTTCAAACTATGGATTTATCTTTGGTGCAAAATTTTAGTATAATACCGCTCAATAAAACATAACGCAAAACCCTAACTGAGATGTCACATTTTGTAGAAACTTGGGGGGAAATTAGTAAATGTCTAGTCGCGTCTGCCTTTAATTTTTTTTGGTTAACTAATTTCCACTGTCGAAATATCAAAAATATTCTACTCTACTCAGTATAAATTCTGTTCTTACATAACATATACTACAATTCTCGCTTAAAATGATTAAATGTGGATTTATAAAGTAGAAACTGATTTTTTGGATTGTTTTTAAATTTTGGTTATCTTGAAATCTGATTAGTCAGCGAAATTTTTTAAGTTGGTAACGCTAGAATAAGTTTACCCGAGGCAAGTCGCATCCGTGTAACTTAACATTAAAAAAAAATTTATGGTAACTTAAATTTTATGGTAACTTAATACCGTAACTTATTACTAAAATCTTGAAATAACGGGATGGACGTTATTTTAAGTTACGGCCTGAATTAAGTTTAATTAGGATCATAACTCAAAATAATGCCTATCAAATATAACCCAGACTTTATTTTTGTCAAAAAATACAAAAAATATATAATTATTTATGAGTGTTTGTAAAAATTAATAGTTATATGTGTATTATTAATTTATAACTTAAATAAAATTTTTGAACAGATTTATCAAAAAAAAAAAGTGTTCCAAAAAAAATATACATCTCATAATAGAGATTTTTTTTTTTCATAAATTTTCTTGAAAAATAATTAATCAATAAAATAAAACTTTTAACCCAAAATTTCTTCAAAATAAAATTAAGCCTTTTCATTATTAACTTCGTCATGTTTGACTTCAACTACTTCTTCAACTGTTGCTTCACCATGTTTTCCAGTAATATCCAAAATGACACCTTTAATTACTCTAAAAACACTTTGCCTTGCCTCGACCACCTATTATAAAAGAAATAAAATTAATTCAAAAATTTTTTTTTACAATAGTTATAATATTTTTTTTAAAAAATATATATATAATAAATTACTTACCGGAAAGATGGAAACAGCAACAGTAGCACAAATAGCCCAAATCATACTTATAGCCACCCAAAAAGTGAAGAAAGGTTTAGAGAAAACATATTTGGAAAAGTACATAGGTAATGGCCAAATGACAACTAATATGAGAGTTAAAATAATACTACTCCAAAGAGCAAATTTAAATGCTTTTTTTAATTTATGAGGATCTGTATCACTTTGATCAACATGTTTGTAATTTTCATCAATTTCATCATCGGTTAAAATTTGTAATTTTGTACGAGTAACATCAAAGTCGAAATTATCAGGGAAAATGAATGACCAGATTAAAGTAATAATCAATGGAACGAAGATGGATACTCTGGATTTAACATAAAAAAAGTCAAGTTATTGAAAGTTTCACACGAATAATATATATCATATATATATATATTTATACATACAAGTTTCCAGCCAACATAGGATAATTGTCACCAGTAGATTTAATAGTAAGTTCACCATAAAGTTGTTGAGCGGTAACTAACCAAGCGGTAATTCCACACACGACACCAATAACTGAAGAGACAATGGCAGCCATAGCAGATTGTTTTCTCCATGTTATTGCAAATGCCACGGGAAATACAGCAGGTGATGATATTATACCCATGAGTAAGTACATATACCCCAACTTTACACCAATTAAATTCAGAATGCTAGCAAGTCCACCCATAATTATACCAAATCCAATAACGGAATAGTGAGAATGATTAATTACTTGACTTCCAATTGCCTAGTTAATAAAGAATTAAAAAAAAAAAAAAAAGATAAGTTATTATTATGAATAAAACAAAAGAGATGAAAAATAAGGAGAAAATAAGAAGAGAGTATGTCTTACACCAGAATGAATATAAGTACGATATATATCATAAGTATAAATAGAAGATACAGCGATAAGTTCAGCTGAGGAGGCAGAACTATACAAATATTATTAACATAACATTAGTATAAGGAAAATATTTCAAGACAAATGAGGTATAAAACACTTACGTGACAGCCATGAAAACAAGTACTAAAGCAGCAAAACCACCAGCTGAACCCATGATATTACTAGCAGCCAAAGGAAGTACCAATCCAGCAGAGACATCACTATCAGTCAAATTTGAATTACCCAAAACAGCGACACCAGAAAGACCCATTGTAGTGGCCAAAGTAAATGGAATTGCAAACCAAGCTAAACCACCAATCAAATAAGCATGAACGGTTGAACTTGGTCTTGAAGCAATAGCTCTTTGCCAATATGCATTATCAACAAATACAGTTCCGAAATTTCCAACAATATTGATAATACCAAAAATTAAACCTTGTAATGAGTTCATTGTCAAATAAGAGCCCCCTTCATTACCATCTACGGGTTTTACTTTAGAAGCAGCCTCAAGAAGGTCGTACATTGCGTTAGGAGAACCAATTTTAGGAGAAGTACAATAGACGGTGAATAAAAAGGAAAGAAGGACGATAAAAATTACGGTGGTATGAACATAATCCGTCAAGAAGGTTGCTTTGATACCACCAAATAAGGTATAAACAAGCACACCAAGTGGAAGCAAGAAACAAGAGGCGTAGATATTGACACCAGTAAGAGCCTCAACCACAGCAGAACCACCAAGTAGCAACATAGCAGTTACGATCACTATTTATCATAAAAAAAATTCATATAAAACAAAACACACACACATATATATATATATATATATATATATATATATATATATAGGGGTTTTTTTAATATCAGATCAAAGTTATAATGATAACTTACTGTTTGTAGCCAAACCAAAGCATAAGAACACAATATGAGCAGCTTTTCCATAACGGACATTAATAATTTCGAGGAAAGTATGAGCATTTGGAGCTTTTCGTTTAAGTTCAATTGCCAAGATGGCAAAAAGTAAGACCTTAGTGATGAAAGAATAATGAGAGGAAGGTTAGAATCACATGATCAGTGTTAGCATCAGTAATGTAAACGACAAAAAAAATTACTTGAATAGTAGCACCGGAAGCATACCAAAAGGGTCTGAATATGATTTTAAAAAAAAATTAGTAAGGTAAACAAATAAAATATGAGAAGGAAAAAAAAAAAGGTAGATATTTTAATACCCAGAGACACCATATTGGTACGCGACTGTAGAAGATTGTAGTAAAGTAGCAGCCCAAGTCCATGATGATACAATAGCAGAAGCAACTAACCCAGTTCTCACACTACGATGAGCAGTCATAAACATTTCACTTGTTTGAAATTCTCTTAGATAACGACTTTGTGCTAATGTCAATAATGTCATTACGACTGCGAAGAAACCACCAAAACCGAGGACTAAGATTATATGAAAAATGAAAAAAAATTTTCATTTAATTATAACTCAGAATGAAATCGCAAATTATAAAAATCAGGTAATTAACATTAACAAAAAGATATTTACTAATTCCCCAACCAACACCTTGGTTAAGTATAGGTTCAACCATTTTTCAAGATACTTAGATGAATTCGAATTAATAAATAATAAGTAATTAAATGATATTAAGAAAAGCTAATATTTAATCTTATCGTATATAAAATTTGAATAAATAAATTTTCATAAGATACAATAAAAGTATCGAAAGGAGATTTCAAAAATTCGTTATCAACCTCAGATTTCAGGACTAAAGAAATCTGATGAGACTTTTCTTTTTGGTAAACGGACACTATTTATACTGACATCTATTTTTGAAAGAGATAACTAAGTTGTGAAAGAAAACATGCAAACATTGTGTAAGCATCGGAAAAGAACAGATTATTTTTTTTTTATGTGGATTAATTTTGTTTTTTGAATAATAATAATAATTTTATAAATCAATTTATATAAATTAATATAATACATAAAATAGGTATCCGAAAATTAAACGGTTAACAGATTGATACGTAAAACGACTATCATACTTAAAAATGCACAGGAACAAAATGTTAATAATAGTAATAGTAATAATAATATTATTATTATTATGATTATTATTATTATAATGTAATTATTATAATGTAATAATAATATAATAGAATGAATATCTTAATGCGTAACGGTATACGTACGTACGTACATTGATTTCCTTACATAACCCGATATATTATTTTAAGGTATCGTCATTGAAAAAAAAAAACATCACAAGACGTGGTTCAAATTTTAATGTTTATCTGAAAACAAAATCCTTTTGATGCTAACATCTGAAAAAATTTGTGTACCACTTTTGATGCCATTGTGTAAACAGAGGTGAAATAGTCATCCCGATCTTGCAGAAATGTTTTTTGCAGAAATGTTTTGTATAACAGATGATAACATACATTAATATAGTAATATACTCTTATAAGTATTTATGAAGTTATGATTACGGCGAATTCATTACGTACGAACATACATGTTGTATGAATTTATCAGGTACATATTTGTATGTACGTGCACAACTTTATCTTATTATTGAAAATGTCTTTATAAATTTTTTACTTATATTAAATAGCGATAGGAAAATATCGAAATTGTGTGTTGGACAGCTATAAACTGATTTAATAGTCTGTTGAATTTATTATTATGTAGGAAAATAATTGACAGGTCTTTGACACATATGGAGGTATCTAATGGAATTATTATGTGTAATAAATGAATTTAAAAATTGTTGAAAATTTCAACGTTGACAAATAATTTCTTTATCTGGTATCAATTTTGCTTACATTAGCTTTGCGCAGATGACCGGAACGTGTCGGAACGTAAAAGTACGAACTTTTGTGCTTACAAGCACACATTCTTTGGAAGCTTATCAACAAATATATAACTTGTAAAGACATTTAAATCTGGTAAATACATTACCATTAAGATCCTATATAAGTTGTGTAATTTTAGCGATGTGAATGTAACCGTTACAAATAACGAGATGTGACGTTAATCATAACCATTATAAAACGATCAGAGGAAGGATTACCCTAAAACTCTTATCGCTATCGTCAGAAGATAAGAATATGGTTTCGGAATTTCTTATATTGTCATTTTCCGTTAAATGAATGACAAATTAGGAAATTTTTCATTATCATGTTTATGTTTGTGGAACACAAAATCTTGTATTCAGTTTAATGTGTACGGATAAGTGAAGCACGTGATATTATAAAAGAATAAGAGAGAAATTGACTTTTGAATTCTTGATATGGCAACGTAATATCGTCTTTAATATCGCAAAATAATTAAAAGACAATTTTAATCTAAATTCCCACGTTACTTTACCTTGAAAGTTTGAACACTTAGAATTATAATTACACGTGATAGAGTTGGAACGAATATAATCTTGAAAAATTTTCCTTAATCTTCCTTTTTGCCGAAAAAAAATTAACGCAATGCAATGTTATTTGAAAGTAACGCAAAATAAATGAAATCATTTTATACTGTATATACCTAGAAATTATCCGACTTTTACAATCAAACGGGTAATACTTTATCCGTGTATCGTGTGTTACACGTGATCCAAATAAAATCTTAGCGTATCAACTTACATACTGATACGTGCATACGTACATACATAACTTTTGGATCCATCCCCTATCAATTAACATTTTATTATCTAAATACTTATTAATAAAATAAATAGCTTCACACATAAGGTTACTAAAGATTTATACGTAAAAACAAATCTATTGTAAGAATTAATTAAAGAAGCTAATTTTAAAATATAACTGGTATATAACTCATTCTTATTTGAAACGCATGTGATAGCATGAATAATTATGCAGTCGCATAAATAACAGATAACGACAATTGATGAATTATAACATTTTTACTAAAAGTGTTTTTTATCATTATAAAATTTCATCTGTTTATTTGATACTTTATCAAGTGAATTTCCGGAAATTAAATTAAAATGTTATTTCTTCATCTTGTTGGTTTTAGATTATCATTATCAGTTATGCGTATTAAACTAAACCAATTTGGTACGTAAGCTAGAAAAAGGAATAATACAAGTTATCATAACAAGGAATATCTTTATCCGGTTTTATCCGTTATAGATTTTGTTTTTGTATATTGTTTTATTGTTTTATTTACTTTTATTTGCGGATTTTCATTTAATACGAGATAGCTTAATATCAAAATTTATATCGCTATTTAATAAATAGCTATCATTATCTAGATTTAGAAATAGATGTGCTACCGATTTTAGTTCACCTTGCGTAAGCCACATAGACCTTGGATATTAAAGTGTGACGTGGGTCGTGTGCATGTGTATGTGTATGTATACGCGACTATTAGCATGCATGCATTATTACTATTATAGGCGTGGATGCGCGACCTACGCATATATGCTAATATTTTTAATTATTAATAAAACCTGAATTAGATTCTTTCCTTAAATACCTTTTAAATACTTGCTTTTTCTCCATTTTTATCATTAATTTTAATTGCTATACAGCCTTTTATTTTGTTTTGTCAAGCTCTGCTTGTGTTAGACGTGTTATCTTTATTTGTTTGTATCAATTTTTAAGTTATAATAAGTCCTGCTTTATTTTGTCACCTATTTTTAATTATTATAAACGGAGTTTCGTATTTTAGAGTTTATTCCCCGTATGTCATCATCATTATAATCATATATAAATTGGTTAATTCGTACTTATAAACTGAGTTTTGTAATTAAAGTTTATCTTCCGTATATCATCATCATTGTAATGTATATAAATGGTCATCTCTTACTTATAAACTAGTTTCGTATTTAAAGTTTATTCCCCGTATGTCATCATTATTACGTATATGTTTGACTTTTGCCTCAGGTGATAACTGAGGCACTTCAGGTGTTAATTGTTTGGCCGGCATTAACTGATCGACATCAATTGGCCTAAACTAGATATTAATAATATTCGAACTTTTGATGTACGTATTTGTATTGTCAAAATAATTGCAGAACTGCGCAAGCAATTTTGGAGGCTAAAAATGTTGGTATCTACTTACCGGCAATCCGGTTTACAGGTGTAAGAAATAAATTAATTAATCTCATAAATAACAAAGTTTTAGAATCTTGCACAGCGAATGTTAACACTTAATGATACGATAAATGATGTTTGTAGTAATCTTTGATTGGTGAATGTCGGTCGCGTTCTTAAAGTACAGAAGTATCCGGAAAATTGATTTACATTAGCCAATCACAATTGGAGATTTATGTACAGAATTTCCTTTTTAGGATTGTGTTTTGAAAAAAATAAATGACGCAATTGTTTTTATGAATAATAAAATTATTTTAAAATAAAACCTTTTAGTTAAAGATTTTACCTAAGTTTTGAAATCAAACTTTACCATGCCAGCAGGTCAGTATTATATTTGTACCTGATTTCGGGAACAGAAGGTTGTTTACTTTAGTTTAAGACGTCTATTAATCAGTTATGTACTTTCTTTCCTTAATAGATATATACCGGAACACTTGTGATTTATTACTTTGTACTGGTATGTCTTATCTAAGTAAACAACCTTAGCTTATTATGAGGAATTTCTGTCTGTCTGCACTGGTTTTCAGAAATTGTCAAATCAGCTATTAGTATTACTGCTTGATAAGGGTGTTTAACTAAGTAATGCTATTAGCAGCTTTATTTACATATAGGTGTTTTTAGTCAGACTTGAATAATTTTGGCAATTATAAAATTTTGTTGCTTAAATAATTAATATCGTCAGATAATTGCCAAAATAAAATGATTCTAATTATAATATTTAACTTATCTGGATGAAGAATTTAAAGAAGCTTGAACTATTATAGCAATTATAGAATTAGTTTAATTATTAAAAAAAATCATATCGTCAGATAATTGCTAAGAACTTGGATTAAAATTTTGACAATTATAAAATTAATTTATTACTAATAAAAATTAAAATTGTCATAGGTTTATGCTGGCTTGAATAAGGGTGTCTAAGTAGGCTTTCGAGTTTTTACTGGCCCTTTGGCAAGTGAATAGATCCAGTTACTGGCCTTGTGGCAAGTGTTAGTACTGTACTGGGTTTTTGGAAATGTCTAGTCAGAATTTGAAATTTCACGTAATAAGCAATATAATATTTGACTACTGTATTCAATATTTATTAACTTTTTTTTTCTTTTTTTTTTTAGTTATATAATAAATTATCAGTTTCCGAGTTACATTTAATTTACTACAGTTAAAGCTTGATATAGCGAAGTCCACATTCTGACTTTATTTTCTGCTATATAGAAATATTTGATTATTAGAAAACAAATTTATATGTTTTGACATATTTATGATGTAAAAAATTTTTGTTATTTCAAAAGTTTCATTCTACAACGATTCGTTGTTTCGAGCATTGACTAAATGAAAAATATGCATTTATGTATTGATATTATTAGTATAAATATATATACATGTATATTGTAATTAAATAAATTTAGTAAAATATGTTTGTTAATTGTTGTACTTTTTTGGATGTATAGATTCAGTTGCTGTAAATTTTCAGCTATCCTAGAATTTAAAAAATAGCTATAAACACCGATTATTTGGGGAATGGACTAGAAAAACCGTCCTTCGGCGCTTTTTAGTTAATTTTAAGACTTTCGATTTATATTAAGGTATCGGTTCTTATTTATATGAAGGGGTCCGTATTATTTCACCGACAATCATTTCGCCGACAGCTCATTTATTCGACATCATGCCAAGTGACAATTTGCTAAAAATATATAACAGCGACTAATAAAATGCTAATCCTAACCTTATGTGATGTCGGTCAAATGAGCTGTCGGTGAAATGATTGTCGGCAAAGTAAATGTCACCGAAACATTGTTACACCCGGAACTACCTCTTAAAAGTCCGGTATAACGGTTTTAAATGGTTGATAGCAAATACCAATTTATGCTTAAGTAAAAAAAATATAGGGTTTATTGCGTTTACGCTTTTAAGAGGTTATGTGATTTGCAAATACGAAAGAGATAAACGACTAAATGTATATGAGGATACAAGTAGTCGTATAAACAAGTTTATTGTATGTTCAAGTTACTCTTTA
The DNA here is from genome assembly GCA_910591915.1 of Cetraspora pellucida. NCBI lineage: Eukaryota > Fungi > Glomeromycota > Glomeromycetes > Diversisporales > Gigasporaceae > Cetraspora > Cetraspora pellucida. The sequence continues at coordinate 19,116 of CAJVQA010000567.1, forward strand.
TTGTTGAGTTGTTGAGTTATAGAACTGTTTTTCTACAAGAGCAATATTCAAGCTTATTTATACAATTCGAACATTATAATCTCGTTAATATTAATATACTGTGTTTCGGAAATCGGCGAGTCTATCGCTAAACTAATCCAACTCTCGCGTAACCTACGGCGGCTAAGTCGAAATAGGCGCGTTAGGTTTGGCTGGTGGTTTATCCGTAAGTAAGTACTTGTCTATCCTCTTTGAGCCTTTCCTTCAACCTATTCTCGTACTAATCTAGTCTTCTCTTTGTCCACCTCAACCGGGATTACTCCACGTCGAATCGGGGTTGAAACTCTTCTCTTACGTTACGGTCTTGTCACGTGACTTAAGGCGAGCGATCAATGGCGGGTTTAGTGATATATGGGCGAATAATTGTGCCAGTAGTGGGGTTAACGATATAAATTAGTTTATTATAGAACTTGTATTTTATTATGGGTCGGATATTTATTGTTATTAGGGGATTTATTGGTATAAGGGACGATTTTGTAGATTGTCTTTCCCAAGGCAAAAATGTCCTTTATTTATAATAAACGTTTTATTTACATTTGCAATTAATTTCTTTCATAAACGTAATATATTTCTTATACTCTATATCCTAACTAAAATATAATAAAAAGCTAATATTTCATTTAACTCATATGTCGGCGAAGTAGTATAAGCGAGTAAGTAACATAAGTGACATTTCCGTCACTTTCGTGTGACCTTGGATCGGGTCAGGATCGTCGCTTCGATACGGACACCCGTGACCCCAAAAATCGGGCTCACAATACTCATAATGTTACCAATTATTTCTAACATTACCCAAAGCTATTAACATTGTATATTCATAGTAGCTATATATCGCTATATAGTGCTATATAGCGCTATTAAGTGCTAAATAATGTTAGTGTTACATTACTGCTACATATCACATGTATGAGGATTAACAACATTCAACTCTTTTTATAATGTTCTGAAAGAAAAAAATAAGGTCGTTATAGAAAACTACTATGTTTTATTAAACATAATTGCACTTTTTATACTGAATTATTATTAAAATTTTAAATTTTTGAGTTAGTGTTCGAAATCGTTACGTGATTATAGTGATCACTTGCTCTCATAAAAACAGTGCCCACTACTCTTCAGACAATAAAATTAATAAAATTTTTTATATTTTATAATTTTAACCAATCAAATTATAAAACTTTGTGTAACAATTATGCAAATAAAGTTTAAAATATTCAGATCACATAACTTTTATAAAACTTTTACTAATAAAATTAAAAAATTTTAGGTAAAGCAATTTATATAATTAGCTTTAGTAACCAACTTGATTCTGAAATTTTGCATTTATTTAGGCAAATGACTGTATTAAAATAAGTTTGAATCTGTTATATAATTTTAATAAAAACCTGTAGTAATAATATAAAAAAATTCTTGTTTGTATTTACAAAGTAATCATGTTAATGAAATTTAGAAATATGTAGCTATATATATTAAAATTGATCATTATAATAATATAATTAAAAAATATTAATTCACTTTGTTTTGGAAACTACTTACATTTTTTACTACTGTATTTTATTAGAAATAGTTAGTATGACTTTTATTTTTTGATCACATAAAATGCAATTAATTACTATCTTTTTTTTTCCTTCATTTGAGCAGTTTTGTTAGTCACTTTTATTATGTATTTTTGTATTACATATATACAAATTATTGTATAAATTCTGACTTAACATTACACAGATGCTTCTATGAGTTCTTATAAACAATCTGCCTGCACTGATTGTCTAACTTCATAAGAAATTAGAATATGTCAGAAGTTATATTCAACTACTGCTTTACAATAGGATGTTGTTAATCTGATAATATCTTCTTGTAGAAAAATGAACAAAAACAAAAAAAAATTTATATATAAAAAAAATACAAAAGTATAAGGGAAGATGATAAAAGATACTATATAAGAAATAAAAGGAGAAAGAGAAAAAATAAAAAAAGAAAAAGAAGAAATATATGTAATTCTCACTATATGACTATCAGATAATTACAATTATAAGCCTGTGTTAGGCAATTAATTATTATCTTTAAATTAGACAAGATAGAAAATTAAAAGTTTTATTTATTAAAAATCCAAAGTTTAAAACCAGTTCAAACTTAAATTTAAATTAATATACAAATTAAGTTGTGATTAATTGTAAATTATAACTTTTTTATAATATTGTATCACAATTATAAATACTAGTAAAACTGGTAAAATTTTGGTAAATGATTGTAAAACTGTTAAAATTAGTGAAATTTAATATAGCTGCCAATCAGATTTTAGATAGTTAGTAGTTTTAACAAAATTGTTTAGTTATACTAATATAATTTTATTATTTTAAGCAAATTAATAGAATTAATTATTGTTATCATTATTTAGAAATTAGTTTCTGTCTCTAATACTATCTTAAAAAAACAATTTTATAGTAATAAAATGTTAATAAAATGCTTATATTTACAAAAGTTTGTATTTTATTAGTACATTATTAGTCCTGTTAAAATGCTTATTTTTAGCAAGTTTAATTTTGACAGATTTTTGCAAAGTACATTTAATTTTAAAATAAAAGATACAAATGAAATGTATGATTTTATCAGGTATTATAAATAGGTAGTTTTTTTATTGGTTCATTATAATGTAATTTAAAAAAATTATAATAAATTATAGTTAATTATATATCTTATTTATTATACATATTATAGCTTTTATAAAACTAAAAATTTCACTGGCTAACAAATAAATTCTTTTATAATTTAAATTTTTATTAGCTAAAAATTTTTTTGAAATAACATTCTGTTCACATTTCAAAAACTTAATATTTGATTTAGAACACATCTTTTTAATCAACTTATATATCTGTATATATCGAAGTGCTGTTAGCACCTGTAATTTGATATCAAATAATACATAAATGGAATAAAATCATCACTTTAAAAAGTTTTATAACCAATCAAATCTCAAAATAAGATGCAATATAACATAATTAAACCAAATACAAAAATCACTCATAACCAAATGCAAAAATTACACATAACTAAAAATTTAGTATATAAAACTGTTTTTTGTATATTAATTAAAAGTTTTTCTTGTAATATTTTGCTTTAAGAGATATTCTTAAACATTAATCTAATAGCAAAATTCTAACCTACTGAATTTTTACGGCAAAATCATTTATTAGCTCTTTTTCAAATTAAGTAATCCGAAATAATGCTCCAGGAGTTATTTTTGGGACAATACGGATTTGTAGAATTGGTCATTTATAATTTTATCATAAATTTTACAATTCCTGTATTATTAACGCTAGTTATGACCAGTTAAATAATTATTTCATTTAATGCACATATTATATGATATATCTTGTTTATCTAAATAACCAGAACATTGATTAGAGTGTCCAGGGTACTGCTGCCTTAACTGGAAAATTCTGCTGCAATTATCGTTAAATTAGAAAATTCTGCGGTGACGTATAAATAATACTTTAAAAACCAAAATTATGACAAAAAGAAATTCTAAAGAAAATTTCAATCTCATTACAATAGGCATATTTAACACTGATCATACGTGCAACGTAATACTATATTTATTTTTCGAAGATTAGCGTTAGCGTAAATTTAAATTTACACTTACAGGTTTTATTAATTTGCGTTATCATATCATAACAGTGTTAAGAAGTTATTTTGGAGAGCAGACTACTTAAAAATAAGTTAACTCTGGCCTTAACGAATTGTTATACAGATGAATTAAATATGAATACAATAATCACGGGAAGTTAGATAATATTAAGAGTCCTAATCAGTAATTCTATTTTTTTCTGAAGTTATCTTTCTTTAAGGTCTTATTTAAGCACATTCTACGATTCTATTAAATTATTTCTACAAACGTATTTAAATTCGTACTAACAGATTTTAAATGCTTCTCGAACAAAATTTATGACCTGATCAATGTAGTGTTACAAACTGATAAACAAAATAATTTATATAAAAAAAAATATGGCTAAAATTTAAAATTTAGTCTGAGATTTAGGATTTAGTTTGGGATTTGGAATTTGGGATTAGTTTAGGATTTAGGGTTTGGGATTTTAGTAAAAAAATCAAATTTAAAACTAATCAATACTCTAACCTAAACCTAAAAGGTTTAGAAAGGTTTGGGTTTCGGTACCCAACTTTAATTCTGAATCATTCATTGTTCTCGATTCTGGGTTTTTAAAAAAGGTTATATATTGAATTTGGATTATAATCATTTTTTTACATAACCAAACTCCAGACTTTTGTTTAACATTAGTATATTAACTTTCTAGGAATATTACTATTTGAAATTGAAAATGAAATAAATGCATAAATCCATAAAGCAAATTTTTACAAGATGCAATATAACAGCAAGAAATTTCAATATTCTATTTTTCTCTTTTTAAAACGAGCAAGTTCCAAAACCTTATCTTTATCTATAAATTCGACTATTTCTATCCACCTTTTTTCATAATTACCACCGATTTCTCCCTTTGAACTTGAAAAAGTATGAATAAAATGATTTATAATCTCTGAATAATATTCACCCAAAATTTCATATCCATTATCAGCAAATTTCATGTATTTAATTTTCTGATCTTCATATGTGATGGTGGCTGATGTTGAAGTATAACCATAATAAAGTATTGGAGTCCTACCATTAGCAAAGAATACGATTTTTACAGACCTTCTGAGGCTTTTATAGGCTTCAAGAATTGTCGATTCTATTGCCTCGATAAAGGAAGTTAGCGTTGTTGCTGCCGAATGGTTTATTTCATCAATAACGAAACTGTTTGCTGTTGAAAAGGTAGAAGTATCATCGAACGAATCGGATCGAAAGGAAATAGGAGATGATTGATAAGAAACAAAGAGATGTTGTGATGTAGGAGGGGGTGAGTTTGTCGATGATTCGGATTCAATAATATTGATTGTTGATTGGGAAGCTTCCGTCTCAATTTTGTCAACGGCAACAAAATACTGGCATTAAAGTAATTTTGTTTAGCACCGTGATACAGCAAATTTTCTTTGCCAGAAACTTACTTCATTTTCAACTGACTTCTTGGTTTCGTTTTTATCTGGCGTTAACCCTTGTACATGATTATTCAGTAAGTTGTTTTCAACTGTAGATATAGAATCATCATCATCGCTCTTCAAAGTGCGACAAAAGAAGTTAAATTTATAAATAAAAATAATAACCTTCAAAGTAATTATCAACATTATATTCAAAACCAATTATTAATGTCGTATTCAAAAATACCGACCCATTTCCTCTTTGTTGTCAATTCAGTCGTATGATTAATATTTTTAAAGAGACTATCAAAATCTTCTTGGAGTGCTTGTAAATAATTAATCACATCAATTTCTGGCTCACCCTTGTCAGTCATTGCCTGAAGTATTTAACGATAAATACTGATGCTTGAAATTAAAAAAGAATATTATATATTTAAAAAGATCCAAACCTTGTGGTATTTCATCATACAATCATGCAATGACATATATAGTTATAGTAAGTGCGTAATATCATATTTGTACTTGAACACAGTTTTCAATGATACAAAATTCATTCGTTAGGTCAACTTATACACGCTAACCCGCTACGTCGTTACTGGTAATCTGGTAACCCTTAATAATATTTTTCTAAGTTTCTGACAGAAATTTACTAAAAAACCATATCCTCACATAATTAAAAGTTGATTCAATTGAATTTATAGATTTTATTAGTTCAGTTTAAAAACTATACAATTTACTCTTATAATAATACCTTAATACTCTATTTAAAGTACCTCATGTAAAATATTTGCAAGCCTTCTAACAATTTACTTTTGTACTATACTTCAAAAAATCTATTCAATAAAGACATTTTCCTTGTAATGTACCTCCTCAGGTACATACATATACACGTGGAACGCGTAATATCCCAGTAACTATATCGAGATCACGAAGTACAATCCGCACTTTACACAGTAGTTAAAAAAATATATCCTCTTTAGATTTTAGCCGATCTTGTAAAAACATTTGGTTTTATTATTCAGTAGATATAGTAATCGATATATAAATTACAATATTAAAATAGGATAACTATTCTGGCTAATGGTTAATAAAGGTAATAGTTTAATGATTAGGAAAACGGAACAGTTATAAATTCGTCTCTAAGTTACTCTGATATTGGCGTTTATCACATGTCGCTCTGTGAGAATGATAGAACTTGCATGTTATGTATGCTTTTATTTACACCCCATGAATAGAGAAAAGTTTAAATTTCTCCTCATCTTAAATGTGGTGTTGTGATTACATGACGTTAAAATATTCTAAGAACGGATTCAATTATATCGTTATTCATAAAGTTTCTGATTAGAGAAAATGACAAAATGGTCATATTTAAGGTAAAGACAAACAAACAAAAAAAACCCCCCATATAATACTTGCTGTTTCTTTTCATCAATCTAGTTTTCTCACTGACCTTTTATTCTCTATAAAATTTTTAATAATGACACTACGACTTCCTGAAGATATCCTCAAAGAGATTTTTGAAAACCTGGAAGATGAAACCGGCCCACTTTTTTCTTCTCTATTGGTTAATCGACTTTGGTGTTTAAATGTCATACCAATTTTGTGGAAAAATCCGTTGAAAAATCAATTCAAAAAAGCCAGTGAGAATTTATTAACTTGTCAGCATCGCTGTACATTGCTTTTACGCACTTTACTTTCTTGTTTATCAGATGAATCAAGAAGCCTGCTATCCAAAAATAGACTTGAGTTACCATTTCAGATCTCTCAGCGTGCTCTTTTTGATTATCCAATGCATTGTAAAAAGTTGAGAACTTCTGATGTTAGTATGCTTGTATGGAGTGCTGTGGAAAGAAAGCAAATAAGTGGTCAACGCGGAAAATTTTTATTCTTCGTTTTGGAACAAGAACTTTATAAACTTTTCTTCTCTCGAAGTTCTGCCATCCAACAATTTACACTTTGTTCGATGTTGCATTCGATTCAACTTTTTCCTGGTGCAACTACTTCTTTAGCAAATTTATCTGTATTAAGATGCAGTACAGAGAGTCATGAATCTTTCTTTTTTGGATTGGCACAAATTTGTGAAAGGATTAAGGTTATTATTGTTGATTTTTGCGATAAAGACAATGATGGATTGAATTTCCTAATTTGCGTTCAGAATGGCGTGAACTGTTTTGAATGTAAACATGGGAGCATCCATGGCCAAGAAAATCAATGTCCTAACCTTAATATTGCCCTACAAACACAAGCACATTCCTTAAAGAAACTTGATATCATAGACAATATGGGAGGAATTTTGTTGGACACTATATGTTCGTTCATCAACTTGCGCTGTCTAAAGTTTGCGATTTCAGATGGAATATCCGATGTTGTAGTCAATAATTTGAGGAACGCCGAGATTCCTAATTTGGAAACTTTAGAGGTTCGTGGAGAACCAATTTCGGTAAACGTTTTATTATCTTTAATCAAAAACACACGAGGCAATTTTCAAAAACTTCACTTATGTGGATGGCGACCAAGTGTTGATGATAATCTTGGTATTCTTTTGCCTCTCTTGAGAAAACACTGCCCAAGGTTAAGGTCACTAAGCACCTGGATCGGAGAAGATGATTTGATAAATCTTGAACTCTTATTGAGTTCCTGTTATGAACTAGAAAGCATCTTTTTGCGTGTATATTCTAATGAGCTTATGTCACGATATGGGATCTTTAATTTGCTTAAACGAACGAATCCAAAAAACTTGCGCAAGTTGAAGTTGGAGCATTTATTTTTATTAGATGAGGAAGAAGGGCTCGAAATGTTTCTTAAAAGTCGGTCAATCAAGATGCCATTGAATTTAGAGGTTGTTGGAAATTTAATTTCGCAAGATTCATCAGAAATAATTTCGACATATAGATTTAATGGTGTGTTGAAGAATGCAAAATTATTATGTTTCGGCGAAGATTCTGCACCAGATCAACAAACTCCACATTGGAAAATTGATGTAATTATTTAAAATTAATGAAAAGTAACATTATGCTTGAGAAATTTTTTTGTCAAATATTAATAGACATTAGTATTGTGTATTACCTCCTATTTACATATTATTTTATGTAAGTAGCTTCATAGGTCTGAACCTTTACGTGATTCAAAAATTCTAAATAGAAGAAAAAATATAATTTTATGAATATGTTTTATGATAAACTAGTAATGAACGCGTATGACTATAGAATTTAAACTAATTTTTAAATTGGTTTTGTTAATGCTATTAAGAATGACAAACATCGTAAAATTGTGTAAGGATTTGAATTGTTTATTCGACTATTATATTTAGTCGATTAAGCATAGTTAATTATGCTACGACTAAAATTATTCCAATCTCTACCATCCAATTATGATCATGGTGTACTTTGCTTATAAAATGGCTGGTTAAATACATCATCCACCTATATCATTACACACTTTTAACATAAAAGATGTGATTAGGCAATACAATAGTTAAGTTTTTAGTTCTCATTATAGTTGTTAGGATAAAGACGAAATCAAATCCTTGACGAAAAACGAAACCCAAACTTGAAATGAAGGGCGAAACCTGACGAAACCCGATAAGGTTAAAACTCCTAATGAAAAGGCTAAAAGACAGTAGTAAGCTATTTTATCGTTATGGTTGTTAGTAAATACTGGTTATCTCGTCAACGAAGTGACGAAGCCAATATTATTGCGAGATCAATATCGTATTTATGACCACACTATTAGGCTGTTATTTGATGTGAATGTATGATATATCTCACGTGAGCACGTGAAATGATTGAGTCAAATCGTAGCGAAAAATGACGAAAAATGTAGTAATTTGTAATATCGTCATTTCGATGGCGTATTAAATTGGTATATTAGTAATTCTTGGTAAGTAAATCTAGTCATCTTTGGTTTCGCTATTGCATCATTAAGCTGGCTCTTTTCACCCGAGTATATGAACATATAAGTAAAATATGGTTTCAAGAGGGAAAGAATGAAAATATGTGTAACAGTGAGGAGGACAAAAATATTTTTGTACTTAAGGATTTGGCTTATAATTCAAAAACTTACTAATTAATTTATGTTTTTGATTTGCTTATATAAATTCTTATTCCTTAATAATTATATTATTTTTAGATCATATGTTTGTATAATTAGTAATTTATAATATTAAAATTAATATATAAACTTTTTTCTTAAAGATTATTGTTCATAAATAAAATAATAATAACAAATTACAATCTGGCATATCAAAGTTTAGTAATATTATAATTAAATAAATAATTATAGTTTAATAACAACTACAATATACAACATTACTAAAGATTAAATGAAGTAGAGAAACAGTATTCTGCATTTTAATCTTCTTTACAATTTTGTTGCAAACTAAAAAAAATATCAACAACAAAGATAACAGAATTTTTATTACAATACTGCAAAATCAAATAATATGTTTTGTATATATTTATACAAAAAATAATAGTATAATAGACAAGTAAAATAAAAAAAGGGTAAAACTAATTACATTATTATTTCTATACAAATAACTATTAAAAAAGTACAATAGAAGAAATCTCAAAAAAAAAAAAAGAATTCAAGTTTATTATTGAATTTTTTTAAATATGATATTATTATTTGTAATAACAACAATAAAAAATTTAAATTTAAACTTACAATAATCAATAAAAAGAAATTTTTTTATAAATTTATAAATTAATCAGTTTTTAGACAAACTTTTCTATATTTGATACATTTTCTTTTATAATAGTATAACATAAAAATATATATAAACAAACTTAATATAAAAATAAACTAGAACTTAACAAATAAAAATAATAAAAAATATAAAATTTGGTTTATAGATATAATATTAAAAAAAACAATTATAGACAAAAATATTATACAATTAGGTAGTTACCAAAAGTCTTTTTGAAAAAACTAAAAAAATTCTGAATAGGTATTTTAATAATGATAAAAAAAAAATTATACAAATATATATAGATAGTTTTAAAAAAAATTAGATAAGATATATTAAAGTTTTTTAATATAATAATTTGAACTTAACTAAAAATCTAAAATGTACTAACTTTATATTAAGATTTAAAAGAATTGATTAAATATAAAGTCTTAATAAAATTTAGTTTAAGTCATATTTTAAATATAATAGTAGTAAAATTTTTTTATAAAAATATAATTTTTTAAAAAAATTTTATAAGTTATTATAATTAAATTATAATACTAAACAGAATTTAACAATTTGTTTATAGAAGTCTAAATATTTATAAAAAATAATACAATATATTAGCAACAAATAAGAAAAATTATGATCAAGTTTTTAAACTATTATAAATAAAGTTAGCAACAAATATCTAACTAACTTTAATTTAATAGATATATAGAAAATTACAAAATATATAATTTAATTAGTAAAGTTTACAAAAATTTCACAATAATTAAACTTTGATACAACTAAATAAATAGTATCTGATTTTATCAATAAAGTACTAATATTACTATTTACAAAATTTAAATTAATTTTTAAATATTTATAAAAAACTATTTCTTTTAGTTTATTTATTTTAAATTATCAAATTATAATACTTGTAATCAAAACTTTACAACTTATATTTTTATTTGATAAAATACCAGAAATATATATTTCAGACAGCTGTAAACCTCTACCTGATTTTTTAAATATTTGAAAAATAAAATATAAAACCTTTTTTTATTATAGACAAAGCAGATCTATAAAACCTAACATATTACAAAGAAATTTTATAAAAAATTATATATTTTTTTAATAAATTCTATCTAGTTATTTTAACTTATCAGTTTTAAAAAAAATGTTTGTTTTTTAATTCATAAGACTTAATATTCAAATTGAAAACAAAATTTATTTTTTATTTAAAAACTAAGAAGACTTCAAAAGCATATCTGAGTTTTGTAAATAGATTACTTATTTACAAAATTACTAAATAATTATATTATTATATATAGATACTTATTACAAAATTCTATAAACTTGAAGATATCAGATCTTGTTTTTTTTTTACAAAATATAAAAAAGATCAATTTATTCTTTTTTTTTTAAAGAGAGGTCTATCTTCTATCTCTTTATTTTATAGTTAGTTGTACATATATAAAACAAATATATAAGAAAAAACTATATTAAAAAAAATAAAAGTAAAAGCTACTTTATTCTTAACTTATTCTTTGCTAGAATAGTCACTAAATCTCTAAAGAAGATATGTTAGAGAGGATTGTCTATTATTTATATATTTAATTAGTTTTTTTTATATAAAAGATGAAATCAATAGCTTAGTTTTGTTTAATATTAAAGCCAATATAGAGTCAATTTATTTTTAAAAGAAATTTTATTAATATATAGTATTTTAATATCATTGTTAAAAACATATTGTAATTTTAACTATATAAATTTTTTTAACTTATCAGAAAATGCCAAACTAGTTATATCTGTTAACTTAAATTTATCAATTTTAATTTCTAAAAAACTTAGTATTGTAGCTAAAGTGCTATATAAATATTATTATTTTTATACTATATTTTAATTATAAATAAATATTTAGAAAAAATAACTAAAACCTACTTTTACTCTAATCAAACTTTTTTTAATTATTAAAAAACTTAAACTAACTATAATAAAAAAATAAATTTCTAATATAAAGAAAATATTTTTTTACAAAGTAATAAAATATTATTAATAGTAAATTGATAATTATTAAAATATTTTTATAAAAACATTAATACTATTTATTATTTTAAAAATAAAATTAAATAATTTTTTAAAAATAATAATTCTAATATAGTAATTGGGTTGTTATTTTTCAAGAAATAGGTTTAGAATTCAAATCTTACTAGCAACAAAATTTTAAAAAATAATTATATTCTAGTAACTTAAATAAGATATCTGAAGTTATAACTCTATAATTCTGATTGTAATAAGATTAACTTTGAAAATATATAATATATATAAATAAATCTAAAAAGTATATACTTTATAAGAAACTTTATTTAAAATTTTTAACTAGAAAGATAATAAAATTTTTAATAATATTATCTGTGAAAATTTTTATCTAAAGAAGAAAATCTAAAATAGGTAATCTGTATAGACAAAAACCTTTAGCTAAAAAAGATTTATCAATTTGACTATTAGTAAATTTGAACATAAAATTATATTATATAAGTCAGCAGTATAAAAAGATTTACAAGAATAGACAAAACATTAGTGAAATTGTAAAAAAGAATATTATAGTTATATAAACTCTACAAAGATATAATAGTTTAATAGTTAACTTTAATTGTAAATATTAGTTTAAAATATAATAATACTTAATTAATTATATATAAAAATACAGAAAAGTTCAAAAAATTCATCTTGAAGATAAATTATTTTTAAGCTTAAGATGAAGATATAAATATAAAAAGAAACTTTAGTAACTTAGTAAAGTTAATAAAGAATGTAAGTTTAAAAAATTTAAAATAAAATATCTAAACAAAAGCTTTAAATATAGCAATTAGTAAGAAATTTTTTATAGACTTTTTTTTCAGATTTAAAGAGTGAAGTCTATGGCTTATAATCTTTATTAAAATTTACAATTTATAATTATATAAGAAAAATTACATTTTGCATATCAATAAGGCTACAATTAGCTACTTGTATAACTTTAGTTATTGTTTATTTAAAGATTTCACCTGCAGATTATTTATTAATTACTATATCTGAAACCCATCTGTGAGTTTTATATTTAAAATCTCTAATTTTTAATATTTTTTTTATAATATCAACTTAATTTTTTAATAATAACTACACCTATTTGAATTTATAATACTAGGGGTGATTCTATATTAGGTAAGACCAATTCTTTTTACAAATGTTAATACTATTCTTTATATTTCTTATTATAGTAATATTTATGCTTTGCCATATTAAATTTTTTTTAGAAATTTCTTAGATCAAATATGTATCTTTACTTGAACTTCTATAGTGTTTCACATCTAATTATAGGTTTTATTTTTGGTTATAGAGTATTTTACCTTTAGTTAAGCTCAAACTATTAACCTTGTCTATAAGAAAATAAAAGCTTAACAACTAAGCTATGTGATCTGATTCTTTTTTTTTATAGATTTTTTAAATAAGTAATATAAAAAAGCTATATATATAACTAATTATATATATTTTTTAAAATAGTTTTATATAAATATATTATCTAAGTTGTCAACCCCTCAAGTGGTAGATTGAGTGTTCAAATTCTATCAACAGCGAAAATTTGAATAATCACCTATGTAATATTCGTATTATGGCAACTGTTACTAACAATTGGGTTAGGATACCTGTAATG
>CAJVQA010000568.1:0-32496 GCA_910591915.1 Cetraspora pellucida
TAACTAAATTAAAAATGAACATTACTATATATAAAATAAACTTAAAAACTTCGAAATACTGACACAAAATTTTAAAGCAATCTTAAATGAACTAACAACGAATCTAAACATTCTATATAAAATAAATACCTATTTTTAGTATCTCATTTATTTCTATCCAAAAAGTTTACCATAAGGGATTTTTTGAGATGATAGAAACTAGATGTCTTGAACTATATACTCAAAGCTTATTTGGTTTTGATAATTATTAAAAAAAAATTTTTTGAACATGCGACTTTTGAGGAGTAAAAGGCACGTGAGAGCCAATCAAATTTAAGAATCTACTCGTAGATCGTTCTAGAATACAATTTTCTAATTTGGTAAATTCCCTGACTGTTATATAGCTCTACTTAACAACAGCACATTTATACCAATTTATATACTTAATAATCTTATTGATAATGCATCATGCAACAACAAACCAATTTGGCTTTTATCTCAAAATATAAGTAAAGCATATAACTCAGTTAATCTTACTCTTCTTTAAAAATCTTTAAAATATCTTGCACTTCCTCAGTTTATAATAAATGTTTTTATTAACATTCTTTATAACTGACAAAATTAAGTTATTACAAATTTTGAACTTACTTCATCATACTCTGTATACAGTAACATTGATCAAGATAAAATCATTATTTCTCTTTTATAAAAAATCTACTATAACTTACTTATCTCATACATTTATAACATTTTCAAAGACTATACTATACAAGTCTCTTAGCTAACTAACCTAAAACAACAAATATACAATAAGTTTAGCTTATACTATTTAGTTTTTGCCTATATAGATAATACTCTTTGGATTACATTCTTATAACAAAAACTATCACAAAGTCTTTCTATAGCTGAATCATTTTTTAACATGACTAATATACAAATCAATTTCTCTAAATCTGTATTTACAACTAACAACTAATAACAAATAAATCAACTATACCTCTATTATATATATAACTATTCTCTTAACCTTTATCTATCAAATAAACTATTCAAATTTCTTAGATACTAGTTTATACTTAATAACAAACAAGCCAAACAAACCAAACTCATCACTGCAGAATTATCACATCTTGTTAAAATTACAAGTACTAAACAAATTACTAATACATATACATGTTATATTATCAATACTGTCATTATTCTCATAATTAAATATCGACTATATAACATTGTTCTTAATCAATATACATGTAACAAAATGCTTACAAATTATATAGGACTTATTAAAAGTAAAGCCAAACTTAGTTACACAATCTCTACTAGCATATTACTTCATCTTCAGCTATATAATATCTGTAACATATAGAATATTCAACTACAACATCATATTACAAACTTTATCAAAAGACTTAATTCCTCTGATCTATTAGAAATAAGTACTCATATTAGGCTCTAGCAACTTCAGAACAACCTGTAATTATCTACTAGTATTCTAATACATGATAATTCTATTATTGATGGGCCTAACAAATATACTATTAACTTTAAAATTATCTAACTTTTTAACCATCTTGGTATTACATTTTTATCTAACCTATTATATAATATTCTATATACTGTTCAAGAAGGATTCACTCCACTAAATCATTACTTTTATCACATTCAAAATACTTAATTTTCAAAAAAACAACTTAGATATCATTGTATTCTTTACTTAGATCAACTAACTACATTTGATAACTCATACTTTTTAGACTGGAAACACATATCTACATGTATAAACAAAATTCTTAAAAGCAAACAACTACTCTGGTTTAATTATCTAGAAGACCAAACTACAAATCATTTATACAATCATACTCTTTATCAATATTTATACTTATCTAATACAAACTACTATAGTTATTCAACTAAACACTTTTCTTTAAGGAAAAAACTATAGCTTATTATAGTACTTAATGATCAAATTGTTACTAACAAAGTCAGAAGACAGCCCTCTTTTTCAGAAACTATTCTTATTACTTACTAGCAATGCTATATAGAACAATAATTTACTTATCTATATCTACTTTTATCTATTTAATTACAAATATGACTAGATTGCTCTCTCAATTCTTATACAATTGTTAATAAATATATAATTAATATTTCTATTAATTCCTCTTCTAGATTCTTTGGTCAAGTTAATACATACAACAAAACTCTTAACTTCAATGCCAACCACCTTGATCTTATATACTCCATTGCAATTTAATATTCTATTCAAATTTTCAACCCTCTTAATATTAACATTACAATATACTTAATTTCAACAATATTTGAACCCAGTACTTTAACAAACAACTTACAACAAATTGCTAACTACAATACACAACTACCAAAACTTTATTTTTATACAGATGGTTCTGTCATCAACCTAGGTATCTCACAATGCTTTATAGGCATCAGATGGGTCTAAATTTTAAACAACAATATACTGCATACCTTCTAAGCCCAAATAAGATACTGGTCTTATTTATTTAAAGCTAAGCTTACTGTTATCTTAACAATCTTTATTACTGCTTCTAGAAACTATACTATATACATATATACTAACTCATAGTCTGTAATCTCTAAATATCACAATCTTTCAAACTCAACTTATACTTTATCTTATATATATACATCATACTTCTTATTATGAAATACACTTATTAACTTTGTCAAATTATACAACATCTATATTATCTTTTACAAAGTTACTGCTTATCAGGACAATCAATACAACAACTTTACAAATCAACTTATATATAGCTATTACAATCTGTTATATCTTACCTTTATACTCTACAATATTTACAATTCTGCATATACTTTAAACTTTAAAAACTTTTCTTTAGAATTACCTATTTATTGTAGTATCTGTATAATATGTCATGCATATATTTATACATTATAGATTATACAAACTGCTTTCAAAAATAGCACAAAATCCTTAATCAAGTTAATTGGTAAGCTACTTGGCTATACATTAACAATAATCAAAAAATCTCAAACTTCTTGTACAGCTTTTAGTTCTTTACTCTTAAATTCTTTAGATCAAAATTCTACTAGATGATCTTTTTACTTTATATATTTTACATAAATAATATTACTTATACTCATCTATCTGTCACCAATGTCATCAAATCAGTTCTCATCTCTACTGGACGATGTGTTCATCTAATCAATTGCTATACAGCCTTATAGACATTTTATTACAACATATTTTAAATACTAAAATACTTGATACTACTTCAAATACTATAACTAATTTATATAACCAAATTAAGCTATTGAGTAGTATAACTATTCACAGTATACCAAATCTATCTTCAATCTTTTCAACTCTAATAGGTCTAATACCAAATGAACTTATTGATATTATTGCAAACTTGTCATCCAAAAAAGTAGTTACAACACTTGTTATCAAGTTTTTACTTCATCTCAACTAACAAATTTATTATAAAATCTGGATTCTATATTGCATTTTAAGATCTATAGCTCAAACTTCTAAATATAATACATCTTTAAATGCTGCCTCACTTTTATTATATTCTCTCTTACTTAATTCTATTAGTTCAAAAATAAAATTTTAATATATCCAATAGATTAAATATCAAACTAATTCTCTATATATAATTACTAATACTCAAATCTAAATAAGTCTTAGCCATTCTGATTGGTTTAAATCACAGATAAATTAGTCTGAGTTTCTATTCTTTTTATAATATTTTAAAAGCAGAATTGTACTTTATGTAAAATCTTAATTAAATATTCAGTAAAAATAGAAGCATGGTCTTATTATTAATATTAAAAAAAAATAAAAAGTATTATATTAAAATTATATATAAACTTAATAGTAAATTTTTTTATATTTAATTTTATAAAAAATTATATTAAGTAAATTAATATTAATTTATATAAAAAGTTTATAAAAGAGATCTTTTTAATTTTAATAATAATAAAATTTAATTAAAAACTCAGTAAGATATAACTTTTTAAAGATTAAATATAAAATTTATTAATTAAATTAACTTATAAAATTATATAAATTAACTAATCAAATTTAATAAATTTAACAAATCTTATACTATTTAAAATTTTTTAAATTGATTCAAACCAATTTTGTAATATATTTAAGTATATATTTTTTAAATATAATAATAGTTCAAAATTTTGCTATAATAAATAAATTATTTTATTTATATTTTGTAAAATTATAATAAAAATTAGTTATAATTTAAAAAGTTTTATTAGTAGCATATGTTAATTTATATGAAAATTTAAAAAAATATATAAAACTATATAAAAAATAATCTATATACCTTCTACCCTTAATAATCATAGTATATTTGCACTGATAATAATTAAGACAGATAATAAAATAGATAGATAAGTAAATAAGAAATCAAAATGTTTAAATAGAGAACTTATAAACAGGTTCTAAATATAGAAACTAGTATAGAACCTTTAAGCAGACTATTTAAATTAGATAATAGTTAATATTGTACAAATAATTAGTTGTATATTTTTTTTATAATTGCCTTTTGTAGTTGTTGTAATGCAACTATTAAGCTAAAACATACTATTAATAAAATCTTAAATTACAAGTACCCATTTTAACATTAAAAAAAATAAAAAATATAATTTTAATAATTATCAGAAAAAGTATAAATTATGATTACATATATTAACTATTAGTTATAATATATTATTAAATATCTAATTTAAATTATACAGTTAGATCTCTCTAAATATATATTCTTCAAATGCATAATCTATTAAAGACTTTTCTAAATTCATGATCTTGTTTGTCTTCAACTTATATAACACTTATAAATTTTTATCTTTTTAAATACAAGCTTCTAATTGTAAGTATTAACTATTAATTATAATAAATTATCAAATATCTAGTTTAGTCTTAATTTTGTAAATATAATCTGTAATATAAGGGCCTAATTGGACTTTTATACAAACAAATTGTAAATAAAAATCACTAATTTAAAACCAAAATAAGAAAAAAATTAATTTACACCAAAATTTAAGATACGAATATATTTGTAAATCAATACAAAATTTTTTAAAAAATTAAATTAGATTTAAGGTTAAAATAGATTTGGATTTGGATCAGAGTGTAAAATAAAAAATTACTTTAATTCAAAAATACGAAAAAAATTTAATTTACGCCAAAAATTAAGATACGAATATATATTTGTAGATCAAATACAAAATTTTTAAAAAAATTAAATTAGATTAAAGTTAAAAATAGATTTGAATTTGGGTCAGATTGTAAAATTTCATGCAAGTTACTTTTGCTAGACCCCGAAGAGTGTTTTATAAGCAAAATTTAAGTCATTATATGTACCTATGTTTTATACTCTAGTGTACTAATAGAAATTGCCAATAAAATAATAAAATAATTTAAAATAATTTAAAATTATATTAAAAGTTAATTAGTAAAAACTATACAGTAAATATATACAAAAATTTATACACAGCAAATTTTAACAAATTAAGAACAATAAAATTTATTATAGTTCGACCGATTAAATGTATTTTTTAAAACGTGAAAGATTTTGTATCTCTCAATAATGTTTAGGATTAAATAAAAAAAGTCTTTATAAAATATCTTGCTTTATATAAATCCTAGTAACGTAAAAATATTATAAATTAATACTCAAGATTTTTCTTACAAGACAATAGGAAATATTATAGAATAATGTACCTAATCAGATTATAAGAATATCATCTTTAGAGAATACTTTATGTAGTGTTATTAGTGGGAGAAGCGTTCTTTATTTCTGATGATCTATTATAATCCGCAAATGCTTCATCATACCTCCTTATAGTGTAATAAGTGAGTCCACGATTATATAATGTGTCTGCATTATTTGGATCTAGTTCTAATGATTTATTGAAATCTACAAGTGCTTCCTCATATCTATCTACTTTGAAATAAGTTAATCCACGATTGTTTAATGTTTTTGCATTATTCGGTTCTATTTCCAGGGATTTATTGTAATCAGCAAGTGCTTCTTTGTATTTATGTATCTTACAATAAGTTGATCCACGATTGTTTAATGTATTTATATTATTAGGACTTATTTCTAATGATTTATTATAATCAGCAAGTGCCTCCTTGTACTTTCCTATTTGTTTATAAGTCAACCCACGATTATAAAATGTATTGGCATTGTTTGGATCTAGTTTTAATGATTTATTATAGTCTATGAGTGCATTTTCATATCTACTCAATTTATAATAAATTGATCCCCGATTATTTAATGCATTTGCGTTATGTAGTTCTATTTCCAATGATTTATTGAGATCTGCGAGAGCTTCTTCATATTTATCTAACTTGCAATAAGTCAATCCGCGATTATAAAGTGTATCTGCATTATTTATATCTATTTCCAACGATTTGGTGTAATCTATAAGTGCTTCTTTGTATTTATGCATATTGCAATAAGTTAATCCCCGATTATATAACGTAATTGCGTTATTAGGTTTTATTTCTAAAGATTTATCGTAATCTGCAAGTGCCTCTTTAAATTTAAGCATACTATTATAAGTTAATCCACGATTATAATACGCATTTGTGTTGTTTGGATCTATTTCCAAGAATTTATTATAATCAGCAAGAGCGTCCTCATAGTTACCCATCTTATAATAAATAGATCCACGGTTATTTAATGCATTTGTATTGTTCGGTTCTATTTCCAATGATTTATTATAATCTGCAAGCGCTTCTTTATATTTACACATGTTATCGTAAGCTAATCCACGATTGTAAATAGTAATTGCGTTGTTTGGTTCTGATTCTAATGATTTATTATAATCACCAATTGCTTCCTTATATTTGCACATATTATTAAAAGTTATTCCACGATTATTTAATGTATTTGCGTTATTTGGCTTTATTTTCAATGATTTATTGTAATCTGAAAGTGCATTATCATGTATACCCATCTTTTCGTATATTAGTGCACGATTATTTAGTGTACCTGAATGATTTGGTCTTATTTCTAACGATTTACTGTAATCTACAAGTGCTTCTTCATATTCGTTCATATAATCATAAGTTGATCCACGATAACTTAGTGTATTTGCATTATTGGGATCTATTTCCAATGATTTATTAAAATCTGCTAGTGCTTCTTCATATTTATCCATTTTGTAATAAGTAAAACCACGATTATAAAATGTATTTGCATTATTTGAGTTTATTTCTAATGATTTATTGTAATCCTCAAGTGCTTCTTTGTATTTACCTATCTTTCTATAAATTAATCCACGACTATTTAATGCATTTATGTGATTTGGGTCTATTTTCAATAATCCATTGTAATACTCAAGTGTTTCCGTATCATCACAAAATGTATTTGAATTATTTAAATCTATTTCTAATGGTTTGTTAAAATTTACAGGTAACTTTTCATATTTATCTACTTTGTAATAAGATTTATTACAATTTGCAGATGCTTTTCTATATCTTTCTATATTTTCATAAATTAATTTGCGATTACGTAACGCACCTACATTGTAAGGATCTATTTCCAATGCTTTATCGAAATCAGAAAGGGCTTGTTTATATCTTCCCATTTCAAAATAAATTGTCCCACGATTAATTAATGATTCTATGATATATGATCCTATTTCCAATAATTTATTAAAGTCTGCAAGTGATTCTTCATATTTACCTATTTTGTGATAGGCTAATCCTCGATTATGTAATGTATCTGCATCATATGGATCTATTTCTAATAATTTGTTATAATCTGCGATTGCTTCTTCATATCTACCTATGCTATCATAAATTGAACCACGTTTATTTAATATATTTGAATCATTCGGATCTATTTCTAATGATTTATTATAATCAGCGAGGGCTTCAGTATATTTTCCTATTTTTCTAAAAGTTAATCCACGATTATTTAACAGAATATTATTTAGTTCAATTTCTAATGACTTTGTAAAATCTGCAAGAGCTTTTTGATATTTGTGTGTATGATAGTAAGTTAATCCACGATTATTCAATGTATATACATTATTTGGATCTATTTCTAACGATTTATTAAAATCGATAAATGCCTCATTATATCTATTTATCTTATAATAAATTAAACCTCGATTATTTAATGTATTTGCATTGTTCGGATCTATTTCTAATGATTTATCGTAATCAGCAAGTGCTTCCTCATATCTTCCTATATTATAATAAATTAATCCTCGATTATAAAATGCAATTGAATCATTCGGATTTAATTCCAATAATTTACTAGCATTCGTAAGAGCTTCTTTATATTTTCCTATTTCATTATAAATATCAGATCTATATAAATAAGCTAAAGGTTTTAATGATTTTAAATGAATTACTATTGCTAAATCTTTTAAAGCATGTTGATATAATCCAAGTTTCCAAAATGAAAATGCTCTTCTACATTGAATAGAATAATTTTTTGGATAAAATTGTAAAATTTGTGTTAACCACATCATAGAAGTCGCATAATCTTTTCGTTGTTCTGCTTCAGCTGCTTTATTATATGCAGGATGTAAATTCTTTGGACAAATTTTTCGTAAAACTATAATGGGAGATTTTAATGATAAATGAATTCTAAATATATGCATGTTTTCCATTTTTAAAAACAAGACATCATCCGTTAAATAATTTTTATTTGTAGATATTTCTCGGGTTTCCATTAAATTATTTAAACATCCAGCTTGTTTTAACCTTTCGTGAAGACCTTTTATCATCGCGTCTTGTATAAGATTATAAAGTGATTCTTGATCTATTTCAGTTTTACAAAATGGACAATCGAATAATTTATTCTCAAATGTAGACATTTTTTTCCATTCATCAATGGCATAATAACTAACAGAAAGACCACAACATGATAAAATAAGAAAATCGCCAGTTATTTGTCCAGTAATTGGGCAGGTAAAATTCTCCGCAATTATTTTTACTAAAAAATTTAAATTTGAATCAGAAGAATTGTTCTTAGTTACTGATTGTTCTTTGTTATTGTCCGTATTTAAATGATTCATAAATTCATTATCTAATTGAAGTTTTTTCTTTACGTCACGAATTAAATTGATAAAATTTTTCTGAGCATCTGTTGGTAACGCTTCAAGATAATGATCTATTTCCCTTTGTACCATGTCTTCAAACCAATCAGGTTCTCGATAAGATAATGATAAGAGTAATTCTAAAGATTTAAATTGAATAAAACAACCTTGAGATTTTTGTAATGATTCTAAACCCAAGTAATAACAGAATGCTAAACTAGAAGGTTGAATTGTTTTATAGCTTAAATTTTGTGCAAGATCTAATATTCCAAACCATAATATGTTTGATAGGGTAATTGGTTCTTCTCCGGTCCATAAATTGGAAAATTCATAAAATTCATTTCGATCATTCAAGATAGTTAAAACATCTGAATATGTTGGTTGCTCGTAATTCTCATTAAAAGCATAATGCCAAAGAGATTCAAGAATATAAGTCTCGTTATAAAATTGTAAAATATTATAATCACTCTCCTGAACTAGAATTTTTAATGAATAATGTATAAACAAGAGTTCACGCCATAATTGATACCAATAATTTATAGGGTATTTAAGCCTAAAAACGTCGGCAAATCTTGGTATAGTTCCACTAACAAATAATTTACCAAACGTAATTGGAATGTTTTTGAAACCATTAGATGTTTCGGGAATGACTTTAATAAATGTTAAAAGGCCTTTCTTGACACATCTTAAGAATTCGTCAAAATAAGTTTCATCATCACGCATAATGTATAAGGTATCTCGCAAGTGGAGTAATAAAAAATTAATGTTAAAATTTGGAAATTTAGCATCATTATCATCGTTGTTGTAAATTCCTTTAGGTGTATATATACTATCATTATCGTGACAGACTTTGCTTATTTGGTAGTGAATTTCAACAAAACTATTTAAATTACTATAGAGCTTTTCTCTTATTTCACGAGTTAATACAATAGAAGAATAGAACACTGTTTCTAAAACTGCAACCCAAGTCCGTAGGCGTAATTCTAAATGTGGAATGATATTTCCTATGCTGCACTCAAATGAAGAAGAATTACTAAGTAATAAGAGCGCATCAACCAATAATTCTGCAGGTAATTTTACGTCAGGATCTTCAATTAAAAGTTTGAATCCAATTAAGTTTGATGGTTCACTAAAATCGTTCATAAACTCTTTAGCACGATCAATAATTGCCTCTTGATCCTCTATTTTAGCATTACGTTTGCTATGAAAAGTAGAATTATTTGAAGATTCCTCCTTAATATTAAATAAAAAATTTAAATATTTAATAACAGATATAAGAATCAATTTAGATAAATAAATAAATAAACATTCTTACAGTTGAAAAACTCGAACTAGGACTCGTGTAGCTCTCTTCCGTTAATAACTTCATAAGAAAAAATTTTTGAATCTTACAGTAATATTTAGATTATAAAGATTTTTCAATGTGTAAATTTCATTGAATCTATGCGTTACATAAAAATAAACTTAATGTACTGTTTATGGTGACACGAACATTATAATATGTTAAGCAAGATTAGTTGTGAGGCTAAAGATTTGACAATGAACAAATACAGATATGTATGTACATACGCACATATGTATTCCAATGAACACAAATTACAAATACTATCACAACATGTTAAGGTTTTCACCAATCAAAAAGTATTTTCATTTACTGAATTCGTTATTTTTCTACAAATAAAAGTAGTTCATTTATATTCTAGAATTTCGGTACGTAATGATTTTAACGATATATCACGTAGTAAGACTTTATTTATATATAATTGGTTTACGATTTAGTAAAAAGACTTTGAACATCATCTATATTTATATAATAATAATAATTTCATGAGTTCAAAAAAATAAACAAATTTGTTGAGTCAACAATTGCTACCTTAAGAGACTGAATCACCTGATTTCGAAGACATTCCAGCATGGGGCTAGTGCATATCTGCGATAGCATAATCTGTGCATAAATCGGGTTTTATCACAGAAGCATATGCGACAGCATATTTCGCTATTTTCGCATATTTAAATCGAAATGTAAAGCAGGCAGGATTTACGTACCCAGTAACAAAGTGCGGGTAGCCATAGCGGAGGGCTTTATTATGATTGGCTGATGTTAATAAAAGTAACGATTTGTGTGCACAAAAATGAATTCATGACCAAAAAGTACGTCCAGGAAGGTATGATATAAGAATTTAGAAATTAAACCTTCAATTATATAACATATCAAAGTGATTGGTAATTGACGAGATAATTCGGAAGTTAGATGAGAGGTACGTTTAGGCTTTCAATTTAACCAATATAATCTACAATGTATTAAACTTGGTAAATATAAATCATTTCAAAGGTTTACGCCGCTAATCTATTTTATTTATAACATTTATTTCTCTAAAGACAGGCACCACTGCTAGTAAATAGATTTGTGACATAAAGCAATGAAAGCATGAGCTTGTGAACTTTATGAGAGGTTAAAATATTGTGATACGTCCAAGATTATTAAAGCGTAGACGTTCAAGGTTATTTAGAATTATGGCTAAATTCGTTTGGTACTAATTAACTGTCATTATGTACAATTAAAAAAATTATTTATATGGATTTTATTGTTTTTTAAAATAAATGATTCATATTTTTATCTGTTTTTCACGCTTTTATGGTTTTTTTTTCCTTTTAAATTTATGATAGTTACTTTTTTTTAAATAAATCTTGAATTTTGTTGATGGTTTTAGACATTGATTTGATAGATTTCGTAGTGATACGTTTATTAATGTCATTTTTTTATATGGTACGTATTAATAATTATCCGGCAGGTACTATGTAAACACCGACGGAAAAAATTTCACATTATTTCCGCAAATTAATTTTAATGTAAAATTCTGCTGAAGTAATATAAAATTCTTTCCGTAAGTGTATACGTCATACCAGATAACAAGAAAATATTTAATTATTAACAAAAATCAGCCAATTACAATGAAAGCCCGCTATGCTAGTTTGTGTAGTAATGTTAAGGGTGAGATTGAGAAAAGTTTGAAGGAGACAAGTTTTAGTTATAAGAGTAATCGGATGATTTTTGGATAAATTTGCTTTGTCTATCGTACCGGGGGAAAACTTATTTTCAACTACAACACCCATAACTCCTTTTTTCAGGCAAGCATAAAACACCTCTCAATGCTCGAACAACATCTGACCTATAATTAATTAACTACTGTAATTAACGTTAATAAAAAACCAAATAAATGAATAAGTAATAGTTATACCAACTGCACAGGATATAACTGATCTATCCCCTGCCATCTATGTAATATAACTTTCATGTACTTATTTTACACATTGTTTTTGATATTTAAAGATTAAATAGATATATGTCTAGTAGAAATAAGTACATGAAAAAAGTGATTGGCCAGGGGATAAATACGATATTTGCTTATCATATTACACCAATTTTTAGCTTGAATCCACATTATCTCCTCGACGACTACTATTAAATAATTAATTAAGTATTTATGTCATAGTTATTAACAACTAAATGTTGCACGGCCGGAATAGTCTACGGTGACGCACTCATTAGTTAGCATATATTCTATTCACCCATAAATTCCCCGTGTATTGACGACCGCAGGAACACCAAGTAACTGAGAAAAAGAACGTTCTATGTCGAAACATAGGCCACGAAGAGCTTTCAATTTTTCTCAGACATTTTACACTGATGGGGCAGCGTAACTTTGAATATATGATAACTCAATAAATACTTAGAGAAAAAGCTCACCCTTTATGAATGACTTCGATGCCAACGCTTCTTAACCATCTACCTCACCTATCAAGCCTCTTGTATATGTGGTTTCTTAGATAAGAACAGCAACAATGGGGTTACAGAAGAATACATTTTGAAATTTCGAAAAACTTTGAAGACAAAGTTATACATATCTTTTATTTCGAATTTTATCACTTCTTTTAAAATTTCAGATTTTTTTGTACTCAAATCATACATCTCATGCCGAAAAATCCATTTTTAGAATATGACGAAATCCATTTATTCTCTGCAGATTAATTGTCTGGCGATCAGTTTAATTCGGTAATCCATCTGCACCCACTTATACTAATCATATAATGATGATAACTCCTAATCAAGGTTTGGAAAGTATGAGTTATTGACCAAATTTAGTTTAGAATATTCTGGGTTCTGCAACAGCCAAATAAATTATTAAAGTTCCGAAGTTGTTTAAACATCCACATATTTTATTATATTATTATGCATTTGTCGTATAAAATTTCAACTCGTGTTATCTAAGTATTTTGTAGGGGTCAGAAATAATGACGTGGGTTAATAAAATTCGGGGCAGCAATTGACCCGAGTCATAACCCGATTGTCATTCTATTATAGTTTAAAGCTTATGATTTATGTTAGTTATAGCTTGAGTTATATAGTCCAAGTTATCAATTTGACTGCAGCTTGGAACTGATAATATCTCAAGAATTTTTTATGCCATGAAAAAAGAACAATTGCAAAGAGACTGTGGTGAAAATACATGATACATTGTAATATGTCAAAACCTAATTCTATAATTTTGCATAATTATAAATTATTAAATCAAGAATTTCCAATTTCATTTTTTCAAATTTCTCATACGTACAAAACTCGTAATAATGAGTATATGAAAAAGTGAAAATGGGTAGTCGCCGGAGTTAGAAAATTTATCGTCTCTTTCGATCGCAATACAGAAATTAGCGTCTAGGTACGTAACTATATCGATATACTGTATATTAATCTGATCAATATGTAACAACAAACGATTTCGATTCGATCCCAAATAACATATGAACGTACGTATGTATGTACTGTACATACCGATACATACGTACGTACGCACGTACTATCAGCTATCACTATATATATATTAGAATTTCTGTGCTCAATTATTTTGTGTCACATTTTTAGTATTTATTCCTATCGAATCAGAACACCTGATTGTCTCACATTACATTCTCACTTTAATATGGTTTATCGACTTCCACCTGAAGTTCTACAAAAAATCTTTTGCAATATTAATGATTGCGATCTATATCCATGTGTATTATTAGTAAATCGGCAATGGTGTGCTAATACAGTCTCTTTAATTTGGAGAGAAACACTCAATAAGCCTATGGGAATACCATCATATTATAAATTAATTCAGATCTATGTTGCTTGTATGTCTGATGGATCAAAAACTTTACTTAAAAATGCTGGAATAGGACCGACAACGGCATTATCAACTACTGTTACCTTATTCAATTATCCATCATTCTTACGAAAAATAGAATTAACTTCCATATATGAGGCAGCTACTCTTTGGGTGTCTGCTAATTCTGGTTCGAATAGTAGGCTTAAAAGACTCGGTAGGTTTGATCTTAACAGCCTAGATAATGTTAACGAAAATGATCCAGAAATTCAAAAATATGAACAAATGCAAGAATTATTTTATCGTGAGCTGTTGAAACTTTTTGTTTCTTTATGTCCTAACTTGAGATATAGTATAATCATTAGAAATGTTATCTGGAAAGGTGAACTTCAATATCTACGTAATATTTCAGATATCATTCCTACTTTCTCGCATCTTGATAAATTAGGTTGTTACACTTCCTGTCCAACAGATATTTTCGAATACCTCGGTTCAACATTTTCTTCACTTGATCAATTGGATATAGACTGCCGATATGATGATAATGACGGTTTGGCTTCTTTTATTGATAAAGTTGATTCTTTACAATCTTTGACAATAAAAAGAACAGATAATCGTATTCCAAAAATCATTAAAGCTCTTCGAGATAAGGTTAAATCACTCTCCTGTCTGCACATAATGAATGGTGGTTTATTTCCATTAGATATGTTTACTCATTGTCAAAATTTGAAATCATTAAAAATAACGGAAGAACCTGATAGAATTTGGAGAGATTTACGTAGAGAATTTGAGGAATTTGAAGAAAATTTTTTAGAACCTTTTATAAAACCTTCAGTATTTAAACAACTCATTATTATTCAAATTGAAATAGATGACACTATTAATATTTTTCAACTTGCCACTATTATCCGTAACACTAATGGTCGACTTTTGGAATTATTGTTGAAATGGATTGAAGAGGATGACTCTAATAATGAAAATTTGTTATATTTAACAATAATAGAACATTGTCCTCATTTAACAAAGCTTAAAATTCCAACAACAAGTGAAACTGTCAAACACCTGCCCTCAATTTTTCGATCATGTATATATTTAGAAAAAGTAGAAATGTTAGGCTTAGAGTCAAAGATAGAAATTAGCGATTTAATGCCATTACTCGGTCAAACAATTTCATCAAAATTGAATTCACTTCATTTTGATTCTTGTTTTAGATTGACAACAGATTCATTAAATATTTTTCTTGAATTATGTTATCAAAGGTCAATTTCATTCTTGGATCTTGTTTTTCAACAAGCAGAAGATTGGTTTTCCTGTGAACAAACAAATTTGATTAATTATCATATGGAATTGGGGACTTTGAATATCACTTCAAACATGTGTTGGTTTAACGAAATAGAATTTCATGATATTTTTGGTGTATGGCCTTACTGATTTATGTTGTTTAGGTTTGTCAGTACGACTATTAATGGTGTATTTTTATTTACTGCATATATATTTATTATTCATTTCTTATATTCATAGGCATCTACGAGTTTGCTTATATTCAAAAAAGAAATTTATTTACTTGGGCAATAGTTCAGTCATGCAATTATTTAATCTACTTAATCAATTAAGTATCCATTTGAGCGCCCAAAGACAGTTAAATAAGTTATACCGTTGAAAATCTAGAATAATACTTTCTTTTTGATCGATGACGTTGTATAAAGTTTGTTTGTTTTACACACATTCATTAATTATAAATGATAAATATCGCTCACATCGAACAAAGTTATTAGTTTTTATAGAAAACACGAAAATGCATTCGATTAATACAAAGCTGTAAAAAACAAAAAAAAAGGTGAACTTTCGTCTTAATAGATTCCATTTCAGGAAGTGTATGTATATATTAATTCAATTACATAGCATAGTAGAATTCTGTTAATATTAAAATAAACTATTGTAAAAAAATGTTAATATAAGAGATTTACTTTTCATAATAATTATATTTTATAATTATTATTATTATGAACAGTTATTGTGTTCAATATTTTATTACATGAAATTTGTACTAAATATATAGTTTAACAACAGAATCATTTTGAAAAAATGTTGCAAAATGATTTATAATTAAGGCTTTCCGGTTTCACCTGGCACTTAAAATTTTTAATCTAAGATCATAATAGAATACAAACCAACTACTAAAATTTCAGTATATTATAATTAGGAACGCAAACCGTCATGAATTCGAAGCAGAAAATTTTGTGTTGTCACTACTGTATGTGAACATACAAGTATCAATGAAATTACGTTTTTGATATGTCTATTAAACACAAAATGTACTCATCAAAGTGCGTAGGACAATGATTTCTGCTCTGCGTCGATAAAAATATTCAAAATGTAAAACTTTACGCTACGAAAATCATCAATTGATATAATTCAGCCGAGTCTATTTCGAATCAATTTGTTATAAATTCAGGGGTGGGTTACTTATTACATAATTATCTTTTGTTTACACGTTAGTCAATATTTGTCAGTTAAAACTATTTAACAGTTCTGATACCAATTTGAAATATAATTTTATAAGCGAAATTTGAGCTTTTGTTTAATTAACTTATACTTTATACTACCAACTAATAATTCGGAGGTTGCTTTATGGAATAGAAAATCCAATCATGTAATATGAAAAAAAAATTAATCACAATGAAATGTATTAACAGTTGGGTAATTATTGGTGCCGTAAATCAAAATCTAATATCCGTAGTAATTATTTATTACAAAAGTAGTAATTGTAATAATCATTACATGTAATAATTATCACTATATGTGTATAGTCTGTAAAAAGAAATTGATTATTAGATCAACAAATAAACAGATGTGTTAGAAAATTCCATAATAACAAAAATATATATATGCATAAATCTTTTGCCTTGAATAAATTAGTTACTATAAAGTGTTTTTACTTTACTAGTTCTCCTCAAAAAGTAAAATTCAAATAACGTGATCTAAAATTAGAGTCTCATGACATAACCTATAGCTCTAATAATTACTCATCCTAGAGTACATAGTACCTATTTTAGTTGCTATTAGTATACTATACGCATTCAACACTGTCAATTCTAGTATTAATTTTTTTCTCTTGCAATGTATGTAGAATTTGATTAAACATGCATTACTATTTTTGTCTTTATTTCTGCAATTTTTACTAGTCAACATATTAGTATCTAATTAGGAAAATGTGGTATGTTTGTTATAAATATAGAAGAAAGCAAAAAAATGAAATTTGATATATGTTTAATTGGGTTATAAGTATATATCAATTAGATTAGTAAAGTCTATTCATATGAAATTTATTTGTTTATTTAATAAGTGCATATTTGTAATTATACATTTGTAATAAAATAAATATAGTAAAAAGTTGTGATAGCAAAAAATTATATATAAATATAAATTGTAAAGTTAATAAGTTAAATTTTTTTTGTAAATAGTATTAAATAAATTTCAACTTTATTATATAACTATGAGACATGATTAAAAACATATATTGCTAGTTAATAAAAATATTATTAGTATATTGTAGCAAATTAGATAAATCAGAATTAAAATTTTAAATAGACAAAAGTTTACTCAGTAATTAACTATAAATTATGTTTTTTATTATAAAAGAAATGAATGCATATAAAATAATCTTAAATATTGTTATTGAAAAGAAATCAGGATAAATGTAAGTCATTTAAGTATTATTAAAAATATACTAAAATAAACTATTACAACAGACAAGGATGAGTATAAGACATTTATAAAACATTAAATCCTAGGCTTTATTATTTTAAAAAAATAGTAAATGGCAAAGATAAATATTCAAATATTATAAAAATTTGCTAAAATTAGAATAATAATAAAATGCATATAAAGAATTAAAGTAAAAAAGAACATTTGAATTCATTTAATATGAAAAATACTTAGTTAATTTAATACGTATTATAAGATCTGATTATTATAGAAAAGATGATAGAGAATAAACATAAATTATTGTATAAAATTGCATTGTTATAAATACAATAAATTTTATTATAACCATATTTGCGTATTTAATAATTTTGGCTAAAGTTTTCATAATGCTGGCATATGATATCACGTGTAAAATTTCATGAAATTCAAGTTACTGAAACTTACGTAAAATTACATGAAATTAAAATTGTGTGTAATTTCTGTAACACAACCCTAATAATGTATTTTATTACGTATACGTATGTAGTAATATTTACTACATATAATATTTATTACTTATACATATGTAATATTTACTACGTGTTGTAAATATTACTTCAATTACGGTTTTTAAAAAACATTTGTAAAAATTTATGTAGTAACTATAATTGTAGTAATTAGCTACTTACGACGCCATACTTTATGCTTATGTAATACGTATCACTTTAACACTATAATAAAACAAAATCGTTAACCAGCTATAAATTCAATGAATCTTTGTCCAATCAATAAACTATCATCCTTATAGTCAGCAGCCTTCAACGCAGTTTGTGCAAATTCTGGAGTAAATATTCCTTTATCTACTCGATAATTAATTGTTAATTTTGCCACTTCACTAACGAACTCAGGGTGACCTTGAATTGTTAAAACTTGATTGTCCTTTATCATGCCTTGAATTGGAGACTTTGAAGTAAACCCTAAGTTATAAAAACCATGAGGTAGATTATGGACATGATCCTAAGTAATAATAAAAACAAATAATGAATGAATGAATTCTCATGATTGATAAAAATGTATAGTTAATTAAAATAAGAAATTGTATGTTTATACTTGGTGCATTTCTTGAATACGCTAAAAAAAAACACACTGTCAAGTTAAAGTTATTTAAGAAATTTTTAATAAAACTAATAACATTGAATTTACCAAAACTTTGTTGTCTGTCTTAAAAAAATTTTTTCCGACGTCTGTAAGTGAAACTTCAGTTACACCAACCTTTGAGGAAAAATACAAGAATTAGTATTAGAACTTTAGAAAAATTATTATTACGGAATAAATCAATTCACCTCCCAACCCAATGAATTTTTAATAACTTGGCCACCTACAGCCCTGGCTACAATTTGGTGACCAAAACAAACACCAATTAATTTAATATGTTGATGTTTGTTGATGATAAGTTTCGTAAAATCAACGAGACGATTAATCCACGGAATATTTTCATACGCCGATGAAGCTAATTAAATTTATTAACATTAAATAATAATCATAATAAAAAGGAACAACACATTTTTCGAATGTTGAGTCATATAAATATTACCAGAACCGGTAATGATGATGCCATTCGTTTCAAGCAAGTCCTTTTCTTCTGGAAATTCCATATTTACTACATCATAATAACGAATTCTCAGGGATAATTTCTGCTTCTCACTATTAATAGCATTTTGCAAGAGAGTTGAAAATTGTTCTCCATAATGTCCAAAATTCTCAATCACCTTTGGTACCGGTATACCTGCGAGAAGAACGAATACTTTAAGTACTTTCTGTGGTTCATCTATGCTTAACATTGTTATGTGCATGCGATATTGCGATATGTATGTATTTATAAAGTTTAACACTGATAATATTCGCAAAAAATTTTAGCCGTAAGCAAATCTGCCTGGAAATTTCATGATTGATCTGTGATTAAGCTATCAAATTATATTGAATTGTAGTCTAAATCGTAGTAGATACGTAGTTAAATTGACAGTTTACCGAGGTTAAAACGATGCGTATAAAATTGGTGTTAGAGTTGTTCGGAGGTTATGGATTAGACAAGGGTTATAAGTAAAATTGCTATCCCAAAATTTTTATTGGTGCTTCAAGAGAGGTTTAGATACCCGTTTCTTGTATTTTGCTTTGTAAAAATTTTACGATTTGATTGGTAGATCACCAAATTTTATTGGTTAATCACCCAAATAAGGAATTTTGAAGTTTGGGTGGTCCCAAGAATGTGTGATGCATCTACTCTATTCATTAATCCTGTAATCTGCAAACTAAGCCGAACCAATAATCTTCCTAAAAATAACGTTACCATTAAGCCTGATTTATCAATTATTGAATGTATGTTTTATATCCGGATATAAAATTAATCTGGATTTAAATTATTACTATGTTTTAATATCCGGATATAAATATATCCGGATTGAAGTACTAACACTAACTCTAATTCAAACCAATGCGTAAAATTGTGTATGTAGTTAACGTTTTAAGCAGTCAATGGATTTTTGTAGCATCTAAAATAGCGCAAATAGTCAGTAATGCTGAAATGCGAATTCGCTATTATTGCACTAGGCATTTGATTATTACCTTTGCAAATAATTATCAATAGTGAAGACAAATTTATAGGGTCAAATATAGTACGTATAGAGAACTTATTAATAATAATCAATTGTATGTACGTACTGTGACAGGTTATGTCGATCATTACTTATATTAGTATATTTAAATATCGGCTAAAGATCTTTATGTTCTTTCGATTTGGGCTTTATAAAAAGGGTTTTTTGTTACGTATTACATTGATCTAATTTGTATAATAATATCACATCAAATAAATTTTTTCTTAATGACAATAAATGTTTTCAGTATGAAAATGACTTTTATGAAAACGAATGTCTTGTTGAAAACATAACCTAGGTTCATATTTAAAAACTAATAAGCACAAAAGACTAAAGCAAATTACTGAACCTGGCAAAATATCAAATCAACAAAATTCAAACTCAAAGTAACTGATAAACAAGAAATTAATGTTGATTTAATAAAGTTTTTATTTTGATATAGAGCGTTCGTTTCTCAAATTATAAGCATATTTTAAATGCTAAAAATATTGCAAGATTAAATGTTTTATATGTTAACTAACATAACTTAGCAGGATGGTGTAAATGTTTTTTGTAAAATATAAATTCATAATAAATTTTAGTTTGCTAATTTTGCTAATTTTACTATGTAACTATTTTCGCTAACTTTAATGACCACTAGCTCTGGTTTTTAAGGAATTTAGAAATTTATACGTAGTCAATGAAATTTGTCAAACTTAATTTAATTTGTAACAATTACTTATGACTCATCCCTTACTTAATGTATAACATTAAGTAATTATTTTACGTTTTATTACCTGCTGATTAGGATTACAATCGGTCGAAAGTGAGTAATAAAAATGTAAATTTGTTATAAGAATAGAATCATTATAATGACGTTGTACCATGTATCATCACGTGATATAATTTATGTCGATCAAAACGTGATGATTAGTCAATTAAATCAAATTAACCGAAAAATTAACGTTAATATAAAATAATTTATTAATACGTAACTAATACATAATTCGATTCTAACACAATGCATTATTTTTTGATATGCTATGAATTAAATATCGCTTCTAATATATATTCTTTAACATAATCAACATTTTTGTGTGAGAAGGTCGGTTGTTTGGATAATAGCTTGTGTTGTGTTATATGTATATTCTTTTTAAACGATCAATTCTTGTTCGTATTTAACTTTTTTTTTTTATTAACGTCTACTGTGTAATGTACTTATTATGGAAGCTCGTTTTGTCAAGATCTGCTGGTTGATAAGAACAATCTTAATAAATTTTCGTACAGACTAAACACATCAAGCATACTGGACATGCACTCAAACGAAAACTTAATTTTGGGTGTGTTAACATTGTAGTATCGTTCAAAATATAATCGCAAAAAATATCGATATATATAATATGACAAGGTGAAACTCACGATAGAAACC
Source organism: Cetraspora pellucida (assembly GCA_910591915.1). Lineage (NCBI taxonomy): Eukaryota > Fungi > Glomeromycota > Glomeromycetes > Diversisporales > Gigasporaceae > Cetraspora > Cetraspora pellucida. The sequence goes on from CAJVQA010000568.1 coordinate 21,954, forward strand.
CGTGAAAGTGTTTACGTTATTGATGACAACCCTAACTAACTACCTCTGTCGCAGATTTCACTATCAAAAGTTTATTACTGCCGAATTGACAAATAATCATTCGGTCAATTGTTTACGTACCAGATGTCCCAATTAATGAAAATAACTATAATAAAAACTTTTAGACCGTACAGACTTATACTATCAGTTTTTATATAAGTGACCTGAAAAACGGATTCAATATTTTTACAAATATTCGGTAAAAAAAAACTTCATATGCTAAAAATTTTTTGTATTTTTTGCTGGGCATGAAAGAATGATCTATCGTTTTACAAAATTGAAATCATTTTTAAATAAAATTTGGGTAGTTGCATGACATAGTCGTACTCAAACAAGGAACGTAGTATAATCACTAGACTTCCAAGAGTAGTGGCAAACTTTCTAATGTTTTTAAAATATTATTCAATTATCAATTATCTTATCTATTTCAAAGTAATGATATTGTTTATCTTTGTTAATTAACTTATACAGTGTCTGAACCACTTAATTGGTCATACAATATGAAACATGCATTACCTATAAGGAATGGTATGATCTAGGGATGGGTCACCTATGCATAGGAGTGTGTCATAACCTATATAATAAAATCTATTTTAAACATGCCAGTTTCGGGTTGTTCAGGTCGACCCATTCTAAGCACTAAATGCAACGGTGGACAATAGACTTTGGAATGAATATAATTACATTTGAAACTTAAGCTAATAGATTTATGTGTGGGCGCTTGATCTTGTTAAAAGTCTACGATATTTTTATAACAAAAAAAATAAAAACTATTTAATTAAAATTTATACCAGGCCGATAATTGAGGATTTAACATACAACGATAATATGAACTAGGGGAAATAGGATAAGGTAACTCGTGACTATGGTGATTTGGGTCTTGTAATAAGTCTATTATAGTGATCCTTACGTGCTCCTTCTTGTGCATAAGGGTCACAACCAACCGTTCTCGATGTTATGTCACTTAAATAATTTCTTTGAAGTATCCCTTTTAAATGCGTTCACTTGAGTATTTGCTTAGAATTTCAACACACTATCACACGTATCTCTCATTGAGAATATTTTAGCTTCACGTCTGTTTACTCGGCCGATATTATCAATTCGGTCAACAAGTTTCATGTGTAATAACCGAAGATTTAAAGCCTCGACATTTGTGGCGTCTTAATTATTTACTCCTAGGATTTATGGAACAATTTATCTTTTGCACAATATAAAAACTTAAAGTGAGACATCTTTCAAGAGCATGGATGGATGAAATAAAAATAGCTTTGATTAGTAAAAATTTATGTTGCAATTTTCATAAATACTACATTTGATGCAATTTATGTATTCAATTGGATATCAAAACTTACTAAATTTATTAGTCGCACCTTCTGAAGACAAATCAATTTATAGAATCAATAATAAGATTTTGCAATACTTCGATGCGAAAGTTGGCATAAAAAAATTTAGGAGACTTGCACATCACCCGCAAATACACACCCCAATTTCCTATCACAATTAACTAGGTTATCTCAAAATCATATTGTTTGGACTCTTTCTATTACAGAGGCCTTCCATATTTTATAATTATAATGATCTATTTTAGTGATTCATTCATGATTTTGGCAGTTATGCTAGGAACTAAGTGTACCAATTATATAAATACCGCCAAGGGAAACCTGGATCTGAAAATTGTAGTTTATTATTCGGCGAACTTAACTCCTGCAAGATCATTATTGATTCATCAATTATGACAATTTTATAGTATAAAAATAATAAAATGTCAATATGAAGATTAATTATATAATCAAAGCACATAATACCAAAACAGATGAATCTTTAATGACTTTTTAAGAGCTAAGTTCGCCGAATAATAAGCTACAATTTTCAGGTCCAGGTTTTCCTTAGTGGCACTCATATATAAATGGTTTCTTTTTGAAATAATTTCAAGTGTAGTCAAGTTTAAGTTACGTATCATGAATGTTGATAAAATAAGTTTCTTTACTATTTATTGGGGTCGGGTATATGCTTTCGATTACGCATTATACAGTACTGTATCTTGCTGACTAGCATTTAGGCGGTACTCATTACGATTGACCAACATAAAATGAAATTAGAAGCTGAAACTGTCACTTTTCGCAAGAACTTAACGATTTACCATATGATATGTATGGAATATTCTATTGGTTGATATATTAAATAAAAATAAAAATTTTGGATTTCCGCTCCGCTGACCCAGCGAGATATGGAAAATATAAGTTTGTATGGCCTTATTTGAACATTGTCCAAATGTCAAATCGTCCAAATTGTCCAAAATGTCTACCGTATTTCACTGAATAAACCACTCCTATGATAATAGACTCCACATGATTTTTTTACTGATATTTTCTTTTTTTTTACTAAATGAAATACGATACATTTTTCGATTTTGATCACCTGATCTTGAAATATTATTGGATGACTAAATTCACGTGATTAATCTCTTTACCGATACCGATAAAGAAATCGATTCACCTCTTCCAATAAACTGTAGATTTTTTTTTAGAGATAGATATCTGCGCTTCCAGGTTTTAACAATGAAATTGGTAAGTCAATACTCATATGAACAAATTCTAAATTATACCATTCTGAATGAATTTCTTTATTACTTTTAATTAAATGTTAAAAGCACCCTTTAAGCCGAAACCTTCGATCGAATTGCTTCTTGATTAAGCTGAAGCAAATGAATTTCATAATTGATTGTGGCCTCAATGTATCCGGCTTAATGAAGTTTTCGCCTCGAGACAATTTAGGCACCCGTTCCCATCCTATGACTACAGAAACTGAAGCCACAAGCAACTTTTCTGATTCTATGATAGTTGATAATGAACCAAAACGTACAAAATTAGATCCATCCATAGATCCAGCTAATGGAAGCACACGTCGATCTAGAGGTCAATTTTACGTGGAGACTCCAGTATTTTCGAGTGTTGATTGGAAATCTATAGATTTTATATTGATTACCAATTATAAAAATATGCTTGCGTTACCTTATATAACCGAATATTCTGAATTTAGAGGAAAGGTTTACGCAACAGAACCTACAGTTATATTTGGATGGTAACTGTTGAATGTGTGTTTTCGTTTCTTCATTTCGTATGGTTTAGAAATGCTTCTTTTTAAATGTTTAACACTTCTAGTTTTTTTTTTTAGTCAAATGATGAAAGAGTTGGTTCATTTTTTTGGCGACAGTTCGGTTCCGAGTTATTCTCGACAACATGTACATACTAAAGCCGAGTACTAAGTCATAATTATTATTATTATTATTCGCATTTATGAAATTTGGTGCCTGTTATTTTAACTACTTTATTACTTTATAGAAAATCGAACATTTTTTATGGTTTCACTGCTGAAAGTAACTTAGCTCAATCTTTATATACAATATCAGATGTGCAATCATGTGTTGATAAGATACAGCCTGTTCGATATGGTGAAAATCTTGTATGTATAATTAATGTTAGCTGGGTATTGTCGTATTTGTTGCTTCATTGTTACCGACATACTTCATTCATTTTTAGGATTTATACGGAGTTAAGGTTACTGCACATAGCGCTGGATATTGTTTAGGCAGTGCTAATTGGTCGATAATTTGTGATACTGAAAAGGTAACTATGTTTATATATATATAATATATATTATATAATACGTTTTTGCGCTAAGGATGGTATCAAATGTTAAATATTCAAAATGTTAAATATTCATATAGATTGCGATGATATCTTCCTCTTCCATAATAACTGATATTCACCCACTGCCATTTAGCAAATCTGTATTGGATGACGTTGATGTCGTAATATTTAGTGATTTGTGCGAATCACATAGTGAAGATGACATTAGATTAGAATCTATTTTACCTATGTTACGTGATATTGGAAATTATGCAGGTTTGCTACCGTTTTTCTGTAATTTTTATCTTCGTTTTCGGTAATTTTATATTTGTATTTGTATTTTAGGGGACGTTTTAGCGAATAAGGGAAACGTCTTAATTCCCTGTGTTCTTAATGGTATAATGTTTGACGTGTTAGATTATCTTGGGAGGCATTTGAATTCCAGAGGACTTGGCTGTGTTCCATTTTATGCTATTTCTCCTATAGCTGAAGAATCGCTCAAGTATTCATTTATCTCAGGTGAATGGTACGAATTCAATATTTGATACATAAATATGAACAGCCGAACAATAGTTTGAAATTTTCAAATTTTGTTACTCAAGGATGTGTGAAGAAAGACAGTTACGTATGTACATTCCGGAGAATCCGATGGTTTATAAAGATATGATTGATAGAAACCTACTCTATTATGCTGCTCGTGCTGATAGTTCTCTCCAAGAAATATACCAAGAACCATGTATTGTCTTTGCGGGACATTCTTCCCTACGGAGCGGTGCAGTAATTAATTTTATTAAAAAATGGGGAAGTAATCCAAACAATGCTATAATTTTCATAGGTATGAACAAGTTTAATCAACTTTCTCATAATTTATTACTTTATATTTATTTATCGTGGTATAAATAATTTAGAATCAGAATTCAACTTTAAAGAAGCTATTTCAGCATTTGATGGCTTGCAAATTAAAACAATTCATTTTCCAATCGATATTCGCCTTACAGTTGAACAATCAGTCGAAATGATTAAAGAATTGAGACCTCGGGAAGTACTGTTCCCTCACAGAGCAGTAAAAAATGCAGATGACATACGAAAACAAATGCCTTCTTCATTGGTTACTTTGTACGAGCATCTAGACATTGTTAATATCTCCATAAATTCCCAATATAAAAGAACTTACATGGCAGAAAATGTAAGTGTTTTTCTTTATTTATATTCTGGATAATTTTCTTTGAGACTGACATTGTCTTTTATGACATTTATATAGCTTGCATCTGAAATATATACAACAAACATTGGTGAAACAAAGGTTGCTGCATTATATGCAACTCTTAAAACGTATAACAATCAATCTTCCCTAATTCCTTCTGCAAGTAGTCAAATCTTAAAACAAACTTATGCGATCGGAAATATTAATGTACCGAGCTTAATAGATAAATTAACTGAACAGTTAGTAAGTAAAGATATTCATTCATTCCAATTTGAAAGATTTATATTATATATATATACATGCTAATAACATATTAAATTATTATAGTATGGTTGCCTTATTACGTTAGAGGATGATACAAAAACTGGGACTTGCACAATTTACATTGATTCCCCAAAGGTTGTAATCTCTTTGGGTGGTAACAATATTAAGGTTGAAACTAAAGATAATTATACCAGAAAATTGGTTTCAGATGTTTTGAACCAGTTACTGATAGCATTTTGATGGGGTTTATTACTACATATTTGATCATATAACGTATTTTTTGTCACACTCATTTGTCTGAGCTTCTAATCTTAATATTTAGTAGATTTAAAATTCAAATATAAACTTTTTCTGTATATTTTACTTGTAAAAAGTTTAACTGAGTTTTAATAAAGATAGAGGCATGGCCTCACTTTAATATTTAAAAAAATATCTATGCAGTAGATTTAATAAACAGTAGTCATAAAAAATCCGAGAAGTCAGCAATAATAGAGTTTCTAAAATATTGTAATTACAATCCTACTAATGAATCCTATTATTATAATAACAGATTATATTGTCTGTCGATTTTCAGCTCATAATTTTGGAGAATTAAATATTGTGCACTTGGGTTAATTAGGTTAAGAAGCATTGTTCTTTTTCCTTCCATCATTTTTTATGGATTTTTTTGACACCAATGAATTATCATCCAAAACACTAACCCTCCATTCATCATCATCTTTAATTTTGACTATTGTGATATCCTTGTTGCGTTTTCGCTTCCTAGATCCTAAGCCACCGTCAGTCTCAGTATTGATCAGTTTTGTGACTTTACGAACAAAGCATGCAACGAAAAAACCATTTGTATAATCCTCATTTGGACTTGTGCGAATTAACTTTTCTGCAGTTCCTGGATCATTTATAATAGCAAAATTATTATAAAATCTGCATTAAGAGACTCTGAACCAAATGTTGTTTTTTTATTAACCAACCTTCATCATTATTTATTTCACTTGAAATACCACGTCTTGGCCATGATGGCATTATATCATTCTTGTTTGCCAAAACAAAAAGGTCTGTTTGATCCAAGACGCGTTTGATGACATGTTCATTCTCTTCTGCATAAACTGAGCATGTAGAGTATATTATTTTTTGAACTAAAGGAACTATTTTGGTGTTATATTAGAAATAATGTTAATTAATGAAAGCGTAAATATTCGTTAGAATATAAATATTACATTTAAACGCATGTAAAATTATCTTTTCTTGAAATTCGCTTAAATTTTCAAGACGTTCCTTAAATTTGTGAGAAAGATCCGAGTGTTCTTGAGCATCTTAAATAAGTAGTAAATAACGTAATAAAAATTTTATTTGCTGTGCACAAAAAAGCATAATAATTTCATCAAGTATATGTATACCAACCATCAGATGCATCAATCAAATAATCTAATCTATTTACGATTCCTGACCCGGAACATGATGGATCAAGTAAGATATAACCTACACTAGAGTATTTTGAATCCAAGGGATCAACATCCAAAAAAGATCCATGAATAGCTTCAACATCTATAAATCAATTGTAACTTGTGATTAAATAACTCAATACGAAAAGGAAATTATAAATAATTTATAAAATTTTGTACTTTTACACCCAGCCTTTTGTATTAATGTCTTAAGCAAATTTAATCGGGATTTATCAAGATCAAAAGCCCATATTTTTCCTGTATTTTGCATTATGGCTGATAGATGCGAAGTTTTATTTCCAGGAGCTGCGCACGCATCAATCACATGCGAATTGAAAGATGGTGAACAAACAAATGCAGGAATACATGAAGCTTTATCCTATAACGTGTACCAAATATGACGAATATCAAACTTACGCGTGTAATTTAAAAGATAAATGCGCAAAGAAATACCTGAAGAATAATATCACCAGATAAATATAAAGCATCTTTATGAAGGTCTGTGTTTGATGGTAATATCAAAAGATCTGGCAAATGTCTATCTTTTCGAATTGTTTTAGGGCTTTATTCAAAAAGATTACGAAAGAAATGATTTTAAAAACAATAAATTGCAATGCGTCTTTAGGTATTATTATTATTACTACCATATGTTAGTCAAATCATCAATAGGTTCCTCATGAGTAAATCCTTTTGCTTGAAAATGCTCTATAACCTTTTCAATAGATGTTTTAAGTGTATTTACGCGGATATAACGCGGGATTACAGCTATAACGAAATAATATTTAATAAGAAAACAAATCAATTTGAACAAATTGTATTCTAATTATTCACTTATTTTTAACACATACTTAATTCCCGAATTTTTAAATCTTCATTGTTTTTAACTTTCATCTTAATTTTAATTCTGGCAAGCTCTGCTCTTAATCTTATTTCATGACGTAAAATTGATTGTTTATAAGGCCCATTTGATAGTGATTTAATTCCATTCGGGGAAAATAAGAGATCGTGAACTAAAAGCATGGCGATATTTCTTGGAAGCTATCATACGTAATCAAAAATAGATAAACATATGTTTTATTGGTGTTCTTTGAAAAAACCAGCCGCTAATTGAACTACCTTTTTCTCAACATCAAATATTTGGGAATTATCCATAATTGTATTGATTACACCTTTGTCTTATATTGGATTACTTGATATATTTAGAATGAAGTTCACGAAAAACCTTACATTACGGAAAAATTCTACGATTGACCTTACATTTCAAAGTCTCACATATTAGTGCATACATCTTTTTCTTCTCCTTAACATTATCGGCTAGTGTAAGACTTTTAATCGTACCCTTATGTGCGAATAATTTATCTAAAATGCTTGCAGCTTGTATATAAAAATTCATCATTAAATTCCTTTGCAAGTAACGTATACACCAACGATCACAATGCTTGACTGTTAAAAAATCAAATTCTTAATTTTATTGGACAGATGGATGCTCGATTTCAATTACACCTTTTTTTTCGTATCCACAATTTCAATCTTTTCTAATGCAGTCCGACGATTTACCAAATTAGGAGATCGCATTCTAGAACATCTAGAATAATCCACGTGCGATTTCCATGAATTTGATTGACTGCAATTCATTTTTTTATGGTCATACTTCCCTTAGGGTTTGCGTATTTCTCAATACTAAACGATATATGAATAAGTAGTATTAAACGTCTACGTTCAGTAATCCCATTTAATCCCTTCCAGTAAGTCGTTTTAAAAAAAGTAAATGAGAAATTAATATTAAGAATTTCTTTACACATTGTTAAGTAAGAATGTTGTTCTTGTTAATTAAAACGGTAATTTTTTTAGTGTCTAAAGCAGCAGACCATGGATGTAGATTCGCAAGTTTGGTCACTGCATATAATGCAAACAGGTTAAGTCCTTGTGGAGAAGGAAAATGGCAAAACACAAATGGCCCATTAGCAGCTAAGAGAATTAGACTTTTTTATGATTTCTTTTTCGATCTTGCTAATCTCAGCCTTGATTCTCATGCAATTTATTCAATACATTACAATCAAGTCATTATTAATAATCAGCTTTATGAGCATCTTGTAGGTCCCACTCAAGAAAACCAAATATCTTGCCCTGACATTAATGAGAATGATTTAAATGCTAATACCACTGATCCAGTAGTTAAGCTTAATAGGATTAAACAATTTGTAGATTCAGTTTGACTAGAAAATTAGCAAAAATCAGAATTAATAATAAGACTCAATGGTCAGATTGAGGAAATGCAAGAATATATATATAATCAAGAAATCGAAATAGAGAAATTGAAAAGTAAATTAGATGATCAGTAAATTGAAATAGAGGAGTTGAGGAGTAAATTATAAAGAGCCTATAATAATATGATTAAAATTTAAGATTTATGTAATGAAAAAATTAAGTATGATGAAATGTTTGTTGAACAGTAGAATTCAAGATTTTCTGATTGTCAAAAACAGGTCAATTCAATTATTGAAATAGCAAAGCAGATTAGTATAATACTAAATATATATATTTTTTAATATTGATATGAATATTAGTTTAAGCTTTAATATTTATTGTTAATTTCTAATTTATACTTATGCTTTAATTTTTATTTCAGAATAAATGTCATTATACAATGATTTAGAATTATTAATTTATAATACTGCTCAGTTTTTTATAGAGAATATCATAGTTTATAGTCTATGCAAATGGTTTAATAGATGTAATCAAATTGTTGTCAAATTCATAAAAATTTTAGTTTAGCATGTTCAAGATGATACTTTAAATACAAAAAAGTTGTTTAAAACTACTACTGTTATTTATTTAATATGTGAAGCATATTATAAAAGATATGTATTAGAAATTCAACTTGTTTTTTTATCTATTAAATATTTGATTGTTAGGACAAAAATAATTATGAATATCAACAATCATATCATGAATTCAGAAAATAAATATTGATTTCAAAAGTAATTAGAAAAGTTGTTAAAGAATAAAGAATCTTTGCCTGAAGATCTTTTATTTCTGACATTTAACAATAAGCAAAAAGAGCAAAAAAGTATTTTAATACAGTAATTTACTATGTTGTTACTAGATTTATTATTTTTAATATATTATTATTAAATAAAATTTAGTATACTAATTTATCTTAGGTTTATAATTTTTTTGACAGGTCATAATATGAAGAACTTTTCAATATTAGTCTTTAAATACAAAAAGTTTTTGAATAAGAATTATATATATGTTTTTCTTACTAATATTTTTAATTTATTAATTGAAAAAAATTATCTTTTAATAATATAATTAATTCTTTTATTTTATCTATAAAAACTAATATTATATGTATAAAAATATGGGGTATGTTCTGAGAAAAAAGACTAAATTAATAAAAAAAAGTTTTGCAGAAAATTAAATTTTATATTATAAATTTATAATAATACTATAATTTTTCTATAATTTTTCTTTTTCAATATTTTTTTAAGTCCTTTCTTAATTACATGCTAATTATTATAATTAATTTAGCTATATTTAGTTTATTAATTTATCAATTATAATTAGGATTAATTTAGCAAATGTAACATAGATAGATAAGCATCATTATGACTCATTTATTTACTCTATAATGCAATTTTGCTTATCAATAATGTGATTAACATATATATTAATAATTGACTTTTTTTTTTTTTTTATATAATATTAAGTAGGAAAAATAGTAATACATGAATAAATCAATTAGATATAAATGTATAGTTAAAGTTATTTCTAAACTACACTATTGTTGCTATATTTTAACAACATCTAGTATGATATTATCCTTTTATTTTTTGTTATTAGTTAATTTTTATTAATTATTAACTACAGAAAGGAATAAAAAGAAAACCTTTAAGAATAGTTTAATTAATAAAAACAAGTATATATATTGAAGTTTTGACACAGAATTTTAGAAATAAAGA
>CAJVQA010000569.1:0-32487 GCA_910591915.1 Cetraspora pellucida
GTAGCCAATTGTATGCTCTCCTGTAGTGGTTCATTGAACCACAATACCAATAAGTGATTAATAAAAGTCAAAAGACTGAAGAGGTCACCTTAATACCAAAATAAAAAAAGAACAGTTACTAACTTTGTTTCATTAAAAATAATAACTAGTCTCTTATATAATAATAAATATATAAATATTTTTTTGATATATTAACTAATTACTAAATCTCTAGATTATAAAAATCTAATTAATGTAATTATTGTTCTATTCTGTATTATTGTTACTTTCTTGTCTAACTGTTATACTTTAAAATATCAGAATTAGTTATTATTGTATTGTTCTATTATTCTAACAGACTGAGAATAATGAGATTATATATGTTGTTCAATTACCTGAGTAGTAAGGTAATTAAGAATAAAATTAATAAAAAACTAAAAAATAAAAAATCCAAGATAATTAAAGAAGAAGAAACACTTATCTATAATCCAAATTATTGATTAAATTTGAACATTTTTTTTTGAATAAGTCAATAATAAATTATATATGATTTTGATTGTAAAGTGATTAACTTATTGTTTTGACTAATTTCAATATAAAAAAATATTTTACAATATTATATCATTCTACTAATATAGAATATTAAGGTTTTATAAGCTAATAATCTAGATGTTTTATTCTTTACAAACAAGATTAATAATTCAATTCCAACTAGAGTTAAAAATTCTATAATCTAAAGAAGCATATGAATGTATATAAAACTCTGTAACTAAGTTCATATAAATAAAAGATTAGTATATAAAAAAGTTTTTAAAAAAATTTAACTAATATAGAAAGTTAATGCTTAATGCAAGAGAAGTAGTAAACATATCAGAAATAAAAAGAAGATGCACTAACAAATTATATAGTAAATATAAAAGAAAACTATGAAAAAAGAAAAGACTTACTAAATTTTGATACTAAACTAGTTTTAGTAGATACATATAGAATACACTAAAATTAGATAAAAATCTAAAGAATAATCTTAATATCATACTTAATAAATTTGTGTTAAGAGTAAATTTGAAAATTATGAATACTTAGTAACATCCAATAAGATGGTACTTTAATATAAATAATAATTAGATAAACTAATTTGTTCTGTCATTATAATAGTAATGTATAATATTGCATATATATGCAATAAATATTAAAAATTGGAAAGTTTAAATAAGTGACTCAAAGGCAAGTCTTTAGTATAACAGCTAATAAGTAACCTATAAGCAGAACTCTTAATTAGATGATGACTAAAATTATATATGTAACTAATTGTAGTTTTGTTGATAGACTATTGTATATAAATATATAAACATATGTAGAGCCTCTTATTTGTATTTATTATTTGAATAATAGTCATATTTGGTGAATATTTGAATAATAGTTTAAAAAGTTTCAAATAATTATTCGGTAAATAATACAAATAAACAAATCTTATTTGATTAAGTTATACTTATTCGAATAGGTGTAACTTATTCGAATAGGTATAACTTATTTGAATAGGTGTAACTTATTTAAATAGGTGTGACTTATTCGAATAGGTGTAACAAATAAGATTAAATAAGTAAATAAATAAAAATGATGTGATACCCATTGCAGTGAATTTATGAAATACCTCAAAAATTAAAAAATTTGACTACTAATATGTAATATAGATTTTGGCAACACTTCCAAGTTGTGATGCATCATTTTAATAAATTTCTATGTCTAATAAGATGCGTTGAAGTTGGGAAGCCTGTGGGAAAGATGAGTTAGACATGTTATCAGTCTACAAAAATTTTTTGGGGGTTTACATTTATAGTTTAATATATTAATTTGGTAACTGGAATTTAAATATGAGGAACAAATGCTTGGTTTTGGTAACTGAATTTTAGCTAAATTTCATAAATTCACCGTGATGCCAAATGTTGAGTTAGTTAAAAATACCCATGACAATATGTACTTCTGTACTGTACTTATCAGAAATGCATGCATAAAGTTTACATACAAAAATCATATGATATGTACAAGATTCTTGGGTGCTCTTTATAATATAAGTTTTTAGCATGAGTATAAAATGACTATTTCAGTATTTGCTTCTTCATAAATAATGTATGTACAAACTTAGGAATAAAACCAGTTTATTTTAACTTCAAAAATTTTGCTTATAAGTATAAATATAGTCTAACTTCACTTTACTGCTGAACAGGTAATAACAATATTTTAAAATTTCAATTTCAATTAAAGTAATTTGTTATTACTTTACACATGGTATTTATATATTTAAAGCATATTGCATATCATAGTTTTAAATAAGAAGAATTTTTATTTTTAAATTCCTTGTAAAATCTACACAAGGAAGAGATGTTTCGATAAGTGACATGTTTGTTTAATATAACGATAAGTAATTTAGCACATGTATCCAAGACGATTAAATCATATGTTTCTCAAAAAAAAAAAAAAAGTCAAACACATGTATCCAAAATGATTAAATTGTATGTTTCTCAAAAAAAAAAAAAAAAAGTCAAACACATGTATTCAAGATGATTAAATCGTATGTTTCTTAAAAAAAAAAAAAAAGTCGAACTGCATTACCTTGTTTTATAATGATACAATAATAAAGGCAGGGTTTTCTTTTTTTTGAATAAAAATACTGGTCTCAAAAAATCTTGTGCTTAGAAAAATGTCTCATATAAACAGTAAAGATAAATGCAGAGTTAGTAATATTTGAAAATGTGCACATGCAGAAAACAATAGTACTACTACTAGTGAACAAGAAGAAACCCAACTTAATGCTAAAAGTTCAAATAATCTGAGTTATATATAGCATCATTTTACATTTTTAGAAGATAAGGTTCATGCTCAATGCCAAATATGTGATAGAAAAGGAAAAAGTGTAAAGTATGTATTTCATGGCACCACAAGCAATATGATATATCATTTAGAAAATGAACATGGAATCTTGAAAAAAATCCTACAGGCAATGTAAGTTTTTTTTTTTTAATACTGTATAATTAATTAAGAAAATTATTAATAGTAAATAAATTTAAGTAGAAGATGGAAATATTGAAGATTTTTTTGAAGTTGCTCATGGGAAGGCTGCCCACAAAAAACAACCAATTATTAAAATCGCCATGTTAACTTGGATGATTGATGACTGTCAACTACTTTATCTTTTGTGTTCCCAGTCTTTTAAATCATTTATGGAAGTAGCATTGCCTGAATTCAAAGTTTTAAGTGATAATAAAGCATGACATATGATTATTAATGCATATACCCAATCGACTAAGCAACTTACAGAATTATTACAAGATACTTATTCTGTCAGTATTACCACAGATCTGTGGTCTCCACATAATGATGAACCATATATTGAAGTTACAGCCAAATGAATAGATTTTAAAGATTGGTCATTAAAAGAAGCATTACTAGCTTACGAAAAAATTAATGAAAAACATATAGGTGAAAATATTAAAAATGTTTAAAGAAAGTAATTGAACAGTTTCAACTTAAGTGAAAATTAATTGCTGCCACCATGGATAATGGCACAAATGTTGTAAAAGCTATCCAATTAATAAAAACTTTACATGTGCTATGCACTGCTCACACACTTCATTTAAGTGTAACTAAAGGTCTCAATGCTACTGGTGCATTTAAGAAATATATTACAAATCTTATTTTATTTTTTAATGATAGTCCTAAGAATACAGAAAATCTTAGAGATGCACAATGCAAGTTAAACTACCAAAAGGTGTATGAAGTTCTTTTGAATGTTCAGACCCATTGGAACTTGATGTATATTGCATGGAAATGTTTACTTGAACTAAAAAATGCTATACTCTACCTTATTACTATTTTAAAAATTTCTTCAGAGAAGGATGATAAAGATGATGCTAGCTATTTGGAACAAATTAATTTGACAGAATTGGAATGGAGGTAATTTTATTATTTTATTAATTTTTATGTTTTTATGTTTTATTAATCAAACTATTTTATTTTTATAATTTACTTTCAGATATGTTAATCATATTAGCACCTTTTTATGAGGCAACAAAAATGCTATTAGGGGTTTCATATGCTATGCTTAATATGGTTTGCTGTACCATGCACCATCTTAAAAAAATCATAGCCCCACCAAATAATAAAGATGAAGACTATTAAGTAGAATTGTTGTATGGAGAATTAGATATGACTGCAAGTTAAAGTTTGTTAATTAATATGCATTCAGATGATGAAATTATTGATTTGGCAACTCGTGCTAATCAAGCTCTTAATATATTACATGATTATGTTCAAAAATATAAAAATATACCTGTTAATTTTCAGCAAAATTCTGATTCATAGTTTAAGAAATGTTGAGCTATTGAACCACCAGTCACTATTATGAACATGTTAGAACAGATTAAAGCTACAATTTATCTAAGCATGTGCCAGTATTGGGATGTTCCAAAGGAAATTACTTTACTTTTGGCATTGTTGGACCCCTGATACAAGAAGCTTAAGTTTGTTACAGAAATTCAATGTAATATAACAGTTGATAAGCTAAATGAGCTATATCGAATTGAAAAGGCTATTATTATAGAAGAGTCGAATGATAACTTATATAACAATTTACCTAAGTTATCGTTTACAAATAAACTATCAGATGTTAATCAAGTTAACTATTCTTTACTCGGGCTATCTAATGATTCAGATAAAGAAGAAAGTAATATATCAAATAAAGTTATTTATTACTTAGCTTTACCAAAAGAAGCTCAGGAATGTAATATACTAGAATAGTGGAAGAAACGAGTTAATATCTTATCAGTTTTGTCTAGATTAGCAATGAAATACTTATCAATTCCTGCTACTTCTGTACCAAGTGAAAGGTTATTTTCTGATGCTGGTCTTCATTTATCTGCCCATCATTCTTGCTTAAAGCCAGAGTTGTTGGCATCTATGTTGTTTTTAAAAAGAAACATGAAATTATTTGATGTTTTTAAATTAGAAGATAAATAAGATTAGGAATTTCTATGCTATTATTTTCCTCTGAGAATCATTTTTGGTTAATGGACTTTCAATCTAGTTTGGGATTTTTGTTTGTTACTAAGTTATAAAAGTATCTTTTTGTGGATGGTCATTATATTACCGATGCTCAGAAAAGTATAGAGAATAAACAAATACAGGTTAATTTGTAGAAAAATTGGCTGGATATAAAAAAGTTCTTGCAAGAAAAAAATATTCACCAGCTTGGAATTAATATAGTTTACTCAGTTTTTTTAGTAAAAAAAAATTTATTGCATATTGTGTCTTAAATTTTTTTAAATAAAAAATCTTGAGTTTGTTTGATCTCTCATTTATAAGTATGTTATCAAGCATCCTACACAGTCTTTTTGAGCATTCAAATTTTTTTTTTTTGACTATGTATTACTTTGTTGTCATCTCAACAAGCTTCCTACTTATGCATATAACTGTCATCCTAACAGGCCACAATTTATGACTGCTGTCTTAGTAGACCAGTTGAAAATATACATTGTACATCTTGGGGCGGGGAGAATAACCAGAATGAAAGTAAAATATTTTCATTAATTTTTCATGCTTACTAAAATATTATTACCTTGTATTTACTCAATTACCTTATAATTATTACATACTTATTAAACATTAGACTCACACATCGAGCAACTATTATATTTTGTTATAAAATATTCAAATTTTAGCACACAACAGCACTATATATACCCAGTATAATGAGATATGTGATTTTTAATTTTTCACGATTTAAAAAAATATTTAATATCACATAATCGTTTTAAAAATTGATCTAAATTATTTGACATGCATGGTACTATATGCAATGCTCTATCATTATTTGCAATTTTCAAAACCATTGCTACTACATCTACTAATTTTACAATTCCAAATATAAATACCACTATTACTATATCTGAAAATGCTAGAATTACTACTGTCATATTTGAAAAATGAGATTTAACTATTAAACTAATTAATTTATCATTCTTTTCAATTTAGTTAAATCAATGATCTGCATAATTTTTTTTTGAGTTCGTGAATATAAGATAGGTAGCTACTTTATGTTCATTGTATTTTTTTATCAATAAAAGGAAAGTATATGAATTTAAAATAAGTCCCACAAAATATGACAAAGTTGACAGGAATCAAAAAAAAAAACTATGCAGATTATCAGTTCAACTAAATCAAAAAGAGAGATAATTAAAGTTTTATTCTTATTTATAACTTTGTTTTGTGTTGAATTAATAAATTAATGAAAATTTCTATTCAATGATATAATACTAAAATAAAATATTAACTAATCATTATTTAACTTGACAAATTAAATTCATGCATATGATTTCATATGCACAAAAAATTATAACGTGCCTATTGCTATCACTATAAACTACCCCAGTATCGCCAACAAAATTTTTACCGACATGTGATGATATCCAGAAATAAGCCAAGAACGAATCTCAATTTAGCTATTTGGTATAATGTTACACAATCAGGAAAACTCAAAACAAACGTTCATTTTGTCAAAATTTACTTATAACACTAAATCTATATAGGAAATCACCTTCTGCACATTAATAAAAAGTTTTCTTTGAGCGATTTTACTATTAAAACTCCTTTAACTCTAACACTAGCTTAGGTCCAAACCCTAATATAAATGAATTTAAAGAATTTTGTATGTCATATACTGGTAAAATTTTTGTTGGTGATATTGGAGAAGATTATCACTATATTGAGATATAAATCAAAAATCTGAAATTTAAACTTCAAACTCAAAACCTGAATAAGTATTTGTAATTCAAATAACTATAATTATTCGAATAACTATAATTATTTGAATAACTATAATTATTCAAATAATCATATTTATTCGAATAATTATAGTTATTCGAATATGATTAGTCATTTGATGAATATTTGAATAGATATTTGCTAATTCAAATTATTCAAATATTATTCGAATAAGAAATCTGTAAGCTCTAATCATATGTTACTAATAATAAAAAGACACACAGGCAAGCTCATTCTTGAAACTAAAAAAAAACTAAAAAAAAACTAAAAAAATCATTTTATTAATACATGTTATAATTATAATCTGACATACTATTTTATTATAATAAAAATGATGTAGATTATAATCATAACATGTACTAGCGGAATGATCTGGTATTGTAAAATAATTTTTTGTATGTTGACACTGTGTAAAGGATCAGTCATGTAACATTGACAGTTCCTCCTGTTGTAATTTTTATGATCATTCTATTTCTGGCAGCAATTTTTGTTAAATCTCAGTTTTGATCACTCAATTCTGATCATTATAATGTAATTCATATGTATTCGTAATAAGTAATAGAATCCAATAATTACTTGACATTACTTAATATTAAGTAAAGTGATAATGGCACTTGCAGTTGAATTTTTGGTTAACATCACTTTTAGAACTCTTGAGAGAAGGAGGAGGAGGGGAGGATAAAATGAAATGAACATATTGTTACTAGCAAATTGGTGGGATTACACACACAAAGGCAATTAAGGAATGTGATGAATTGTCACTTGACAAATGGTTATGCCGCGTAATGTTCCTCAACGTCTTAGAGGCGGGACGATTTGGCACTGGTCTAGAGTGACGGTTAAGGAGCATTATTAAGAGAATTAGGACAGGGTAAGTTAAGGGGTCCTGAAAGAGCATTCTATTTTATGAAGTTTATTTTCTTTGAATAGAAATTTTAGAGGTCTTTAATTATTACTTTATTACTTTTTATAGGGCGGGGAAGACACACCTTTTATTCAAGTGAAAATGATACCTTTTTATAAGGTTTTTACAGAGCAGCAAGAAGAACATTTTCGAAAAATTCACTATTATTCTAACACATTTTGTTCTATTACTTTAAGCCCTTTTCCCTCTTTTAGCCAATTCTTTTTCCTTCACAACCTTTATTTCCCTAACAACATTTGGCATCCAAAAATGCTTCCACATCGTTCCCCTCTATTTTCCACATAGAACCCAAACCAATTCATTCCTTTTTGATTTAACTCTTTATCCCTTACTTTTCACAGCCTCTTACTTCTTGCTCATTCAATGCTTCTTTTTACCTTCCAATCAACGTTCCCACAACCATTCCATCTATTGGAGACGCACCCACACGGCCACAAGCTTTACCCCACAAGGCAATATTAACCCATTGACTCATTTTAGCTTGTACTTTCGTCAATCGGGTTAATGCAGATTACTTTACCATTTCGGGCCTGACAACGGTAATTGTTCTGGGGGCTTAGCGGCTATGGTTACGATCCCATGCAGCATCGATTCGGGACTTCACTGTTCATCCATTTTAGGCAGTTCTTCGAGATCGGGGTTTGCCACTAACAATATAAAATAAAAAAAATATGAGTCTATTTGATTGGTTGATATAAATCAAGTGATTGGTGAGAGTTATCCAGCGTTTCCATTGATTGTTCATTTTTCTGGAGGAGACTTCAGCTGAGGTGAGTGTTATGCATACCAAAGAATCAACTTCGAACGGCCTAAGTCATAGGTCATTATTACTTACAAAATTACTTTTCTCATTCATAACTTCAATCAATAATAGATCTGAGGCAAAATTTTGATTAGCTGGAAACTGAACTGAATAAGTGAGTTACTATTTCAATGAATAAAATCTAGGGGAGCTGACCAGCTTTTTTTTCATAAAGTTTCTCTGATTCGATAAAATTTAAAATCCGCCTTTTATCAATATCCTATATGAGAATCACACTACGCATTATATTATGACGCAGGAAGTCTATACTCAACGGTTACACGAAGTGATTCAATTTTTTAGATAGTTATAACATTTTATCTAAAGGGTTTTAAAAAAATCTGACCAGTAACTTTATAGAGCTATATCATCTCAACGTATATGGCAAATATATTTTCAAAATCTCGTCACTGTAAAGAGTTCATCAGAAAAAGCACTCGTGATAATTAATAAATTTTATATGATTACTATCTAACTCCATAATAATATTTTAAAAAAAGTCAAATACATAAAAAAAAGATATATCCAATGTATAACGTAATTTTTTTGAATTTAAATTATTCTATTTAGGCGCTTTATCTAATTTTTCTAATAGAGCAATTGCTCTTAAATTATTTTTACTGGCAGCTACTCTTAAATAATTGAGCCCAAGTTCTTCATCCTTTTTTACTCTAAGTTTTCCGGTCACATAAATATCTCCCAAATAATACATTGCATCAATACTTGGGTTTTCCGGATTTTCAACTGCTTTTTCCAGATAATATAGAATGTCCTTGTATAATTTAGTTTTTTCAGATTCATTTTTTACTTTTTTAAGGTCACCAAGTAATAAAACAGCATATCGACATTGTGCTTCAGAATGATTGTGTTCATCAGCAGCTTCTTTAAAAAGCTGTTTGGCCCTTTCCGGATCTTTTTGCCCATGATAATGACCGTAAATTAAATAATATCCTAACCAGAATTTTGCTAATGGGTTATTAAGATCAGCATTTTCAGTGAAGCATTTCCATGCGCCTTCATAATCCTTCTTTTGATGCATTTCTATTCCATCTTTAAGAGATATAATGGGAGCTTCTTCAGGGATTTCATCATCTTCAATTTCAAAATTATCATTAAAATTTGACAAAGTTTCTTCAACCTTCTTTTCATCAAAATTCAATACCTTATTTCTAAGAAGTTGTGGCGTGTCAAAATGAATTGGGAATTCTGTGGCTAATTCTTCAAGTTTTTGCCCTAGTGTAGGAATAGTTATTCGTAATTCTGGTTTATGGCACCATGCTTTTATCAATTAAATAAACAAAATTAAAGTAAAAATTTGTAGAACCAATAAAATAAATAAAAATAAAAAAATCTGACAAAAGTTACCATCTTGAATGATTTTAATAAATTCTAATTGAATGTTTTTATCGTCAGGGTTTATGAATTTTCCTTTTGAAAGCTTTTCTCGTTTACCACTTAAAACGTGATCAGATATTCGTCTAATATCCCAACCTTCATAAGGCAACTTTTCATAAGGCAACTTTTCATAACAGAGTTCCCATAAGAGCATTCCAAAACTAATTATGAATAATAATGATCAGAGAATATAGAAAGTAAGCAAATACAATTAAAAAATAATCTTATAATTACCTAAACATTTCACAATTAAATGTATATACAATTTTTTTTTCAGATGTACTTTGATTACGTGTATATTTTTCGATTAATTCAGGAGCCATCCAACGAATAATACATGATCCGAACCTTGAACGATTTCTAGGTTCCTCATCTACTTCACGTGCCCATCCAAACTTTCCAAGTTTTACACTCAAATCAGCTAGTACCTATAATGTAATGTTAATAATTATTATTTTTAGATACAACATATATTAAATATTATTTAATTATACTTACGAAAACATTTTCACATCTAACATCACTATGGAAAATATTTACAGTACGTAAAAATAGAAGACCGAGAAGTATATCTTTGGCAATTCTAATTTTTCTAGTCCAAGGAATATCATATTTATCGTAAACCTCCTTTAAATTTCCAAGCTCAGCCCATTCAAAAATCATAACTTTTACGCGATGAATCACAGAATAATAACCATAAAAAGCGAGAATTTTAGGAGATTGACCCAATTTATTAAGGATTGCTAATTCGGCTGCATATGGGGGTGTAAAATAACATTTACATGCAACAGTTACAGATGTTTTATAAATCATTTTAGAGATTTTGCGTCGATCTACTTCAGTTTCAGGTTTGCTTAATTCATTTTGATCAATCTCATTTTCCTGGAAAACATATTTATTAGATGTTATAAAGTTTATATTTTGAGTTACTTTATCAAGTTTCTCATCAATTTGTTTGAGGATCTGAAACGGAAATTTATATGAAAAAGTTAAATTAATAAGTCAGGTTATTTATACTCGAAAATAAATAAATATCTTACTTCATCAACTTCTTTTAAATCTTTATCAACTTTTTCAGAATCTTTTTTTCTTTCATCTGCATTAATTTCAATATTGAAGTGCAGATCGCTCATACACTTATCAAAATCATTTGTTAATTGATCAAATTTCTTTTTAACATCTGTTGCATGAAGAAACCTTTTATAGCCTTTAAGTTTTGATACATTTTTAGTATATTCTTTAATCTGAGTTAAAATGTTTTTAAATCTTTCAAAAGCTAAATAAAAGGATTTTTCACGAAAATCCACCTTAATCCTTTCCATACTTCTAACTATCTTATCTATAGAATATTCTGCTGCTTTTACTCTATCAACTATAATCAGGCAAAGTTCTTTATTACATTCCGCATTTTCATAATTTTGATAAATTTCCTCAACTAATACTTTGACTGCTCCGATTACAGGAAGGTAAACAGAAAATATATCAGCATCAATAACTTTGGTCGCAGTAGAATTCATGTCCAAAATAAATTGGCACGTACAACGAGCTCATGTACTGTACGTATGTACTTATATACGAAATGTTCATTATCTTAAATATGATAATCATAATAATAAAGGGTGTATGTACGTTCATACTACATGCATGAACATTTTATTGTCGCACCACAAACGTTTATGGTTAAATTTGAGTTTGGCGTTTATACATAAATGAAGGGCGTGCTGTTGTTAGGATGGCAAAAAGTCGCTTTTTAATGATTTTTTTTATTGCGTTGATGGATGAAACTGAAATTACTGTAACTAAGTAGCTAATTTCAACTTCGGTGTCGCCATGAATTTTTTATTTCTTTTATCAAAGTATGTGATCTAAATAGGACCAATTACTTATAACTCCGGTCAAATTTGCAGATCATTTGGCCAGATTTGGAATCATAAAGCTCTGGGATTTGTCAAACGATCTGCAAATTTGACCAGAGTTATAAGTAATCGGTTCTACTATTTAAATCACAAATAAATTAGTCGTGATGGCATGTTTTTTGACCATATCGCTGATTTTGGTAAAGAAATCCAATCTTTCCAGTGACGTACTTCATTAGACATATATAATCGATGTACCCTAACTGGGGAGATCGAATTTCAATGACTCGAGTCTAGAGGCTGAAACCAGTTTTAATAATTCGGGTTTATCACATGCCTTTTGTGATATTTAAAAATTTATTAAAATTTAATTGGATAAATTTCTAAAATATCACAAAATCACATGATAAATCCGAATTATAAAACCGGTTCGAACCTCAATTTTTAATGCAGATTATGGGTATTCTCAAGCACTTCAATCAAAATTATTATGTATTCTTACATAATATTACCTAAGATTGTTGATAATAAGTAATTTTTAACAGGAGGAACCGTCGATGTTACACGACTGATCCTTCACCTGGTGTGCAACATATAAAAAAATTATTTTACAATACCAGATTATTCCCTAGTATATGTTATGATTATAATCCCTCACCATTTTATTAAAATAACTAGAGGATGCAGATGTGGGCGGCTTCGCCGCCCGGTTGAGGTTATTATAGTATTATTTCTTGAGAAAAGAAAAATTACAATGTTTAAATTTTAAATTAGATTATAGTAGTATACAAAATAAATATGAAATACAATTAGGTAATGCATTGTTTTATTTGATATTTATTTTTTTTAAGATACTTTGGTATAGGATTCAATCATTTAAAATGTAGAGTATGAGGCATCTTTTAGGTATAAAAATAAAATTGGAGATAATTGTTATAAAGGTAAATTTTAGACTATAAAGATAAAAGATACGTGTTTAAGGAATTTATTTATTAAGGTTAAATTTTAGGTTGGTAGATTTAATTAGGATGTAGAAAATTAAGTTGAGCATTTAGATTTTTGTTTAGTGGGGGCAAAGGGAAGGATCATTTTAGTATTTATTTAATATTTGTTTTACTAATAAATTAAAGTATAATCAGTTTGATAGCAATAGTTGTCTATATTAAATTATACAGTCAAAGATTGAATTATTAGATAAGGTTTTTATTTGATTTATAATTTATTAATATTAGTGGTATATTGTTTAATATGTTCAGGTGGAATCTTCAATAGGGTTTAATAAAAGTAAAAGGTATAAAATAATAAAATTAATAGGAAATATAATTTTAAGTAATTATTGAATTGGGTATATTTCAGAGAAAGCTTGATTATGTTTAATTGAAAAACATTAGTATTATGATGGTTAAGTTATTTTGACTTTGCAGATAGAATTAATATTATTTATCAATACATATTTTGTTAATAAATTAGAGTATAATTGATTTGATAGTATTAGTTATTTATATTAAATTAAGGAGTTAATTACTGAATTTATTGTATAAGGTTATTGATTTGATTCGGTGTTCTTATTATTTTTTTGGATTGAATTCAATTGTGACCATGGGGATAGAAAATATGGTTGACTTTATATAATTTTTAGTATTTAAGAGTTATTCTTAAAGATTATTTAGAAAATCTTTACAATTATGATATCGTGTTTGTATATTATGAAGGGTAGAAAGCGAAATTAGTGGTACAAATCATCAAATTTTTTTCAATGGATTTGTTGGTAACTAAAAAGTTCAATTGATCAGTTGTCAACTAACGAATTAATCGATTAATTTCAATTTTAATTTGTATTACCAGGTGATATTTTGTTATTCTTATTGTTTTAATTAACTAAGGATGTTTTTGATTTAATTATATGTTTAATGGTAATGGATCATAAGATTTTATTTCTAATCTTTTGTATTTATCGATCATTGATAAGTCTGTTATAAATAGGTATGTGTTAATGAATGTATTTTGATATTATTTTAGTTAATGCAATAACTTAGTGCTATGTATGCTTGTTTAGATGCAAATATTTGGTTATCTAGGTTCAATGATATATCTGGAAGTATAAGGCCTTGGATTTTGTGAACTGTTAGGGCAAAAACATTTTGTATAGGAAATTGGGTACAGCTAGCAGGTGTACTATTTATATAGAAATTATTTATAAATTTAGAAAAGAAAACATTTATGATAGTTCTTTCAACACAGAAGCTAATATAAATAAAATCTAAATTTAAATCTAGAATTGTTACAATACCTATAGTATTATTTGCTATTTGATATTAATGTTATGAATTATTAAAGAACTTAACTCTTGCACCAAGTTGAATTCTAATTGTCTTTGGCAAGTTTGTTTTATTTTTAAATTCATGAAGTTTTGAGTTATTATCACATACTTGGTTATCGAAGATGTCTATAGAATTTGAAATCATGAATTTATTTTCTTGAGTAGAGATTATCATTAACATGATTTTGTTGATCAAATTAGCATTTTTTCTGTAGCCTACTACATGTGTAGTATTAAAAGTAGTTTTTAATTTGGATGATTCTATAGTTTCAAATTTTTTATAAATCAGAATATATTATATTGTATCATCAATTTTACCTAATCTTATTTTTTGTAAGAGATTATAAAATACTGTGTCTTGGTTCTGTCTTTGAAACTCATGAAGAAACAAAAAATAAAAATCTTTTATATTAGAAATTGATAGATAGGAGAACCAGAAATAGAAGGTAATTGAGCTAGATCACTGACTAAAACAATGTTAATGCCTTCAAATAAAATGTTATTTCTGTAAAATAATTTGAAAAGTTCAGAAATATATGTTAAGAGTTGATCTGACATTATAAAGATTTTTTTGATAACAAGAGTATCTATTCAGAAAAGAGAATTGTTTAGATTTTGATTGTAAAATCAAAAGTACAATATTCTTATTTATCAAAAATGATTCTTAATGCAGAATGTATTGTCAAACTACCAACATTTTGAGCAACTACTCAAGTAAGTATTAATAACAAACAGTTATAACACATTCTTTAAAAATCTTTTAGTAATAAATGTATCATGTAAGATTTATCAGTACTTGATAGACCTGTGATAAAAAAGTAAGTATAATGTGATCCATCTTATGGCTATAAACAGTTAGTTATTATTTGGTGGTAGTAATATTGACTTAGTGATAAATTGATCATTAAGTTTATTGTTATAATGCATGTTAGTATTTTTATGAATTCTAACTGTATTTTAATTATGTTAAGAATATCTGTTATTAAGATCGAATGTAATGATGAAACTATAGTTTTTATAAGAAAATTAAATTGATTTAAAGCATGTTTTGTTTATCTCAAAGTGTATTCATAATTCTGATTTTGAATTAATTGAAATAGTTTAGAAAATCAAGCTAAGAAGTGTTCTTGATAATTATGATAATCATTAAGTAATTCTTCTTCTAATCTACATAGAAGTTTTAGTAGAAGCTGTTAATAAAAGAACAGTTTACTATGTTCTAATCATAGATGTTGTACACAAATGAATATAGAGTTGATATATTTAATAACAAAATTTCTAAAGTTATCTTATTATATCATTTTATTTGTATTTGGTCTAGTTGATTTAATATTATAGATTTTGAAATATATTTTATATAAGATGTTATCAAATATAGAATGATGTGGTCAGGCAAAATATTTCTCTATACTATTGGCCCAATAAGGATTATTATCAAGTGAGTTAATCATATATAACAGAAAAATCACTTTGGAACAAATATTTAAAAGATCTGTTGTAAGATATTAAACTTGTATTAATGAATTTACAATGCATTCACCAAACAGCAAAAACATTAGTTCCATTGTTTCTATTCATTAGACATGAATATATTTTCTATAATGCATTTATTTACAAATATTAAATAAGTATATTAGCTCTGATTTATTTATATATTTTGTTATATAATGAGCAAGTTCTTTACTTGTAACATATTAAATATTCATATATGTATTTCATACTAGTAACATAGAACATAATATGGAATTACTAATTGGTCTTGTCATGTTATGCATTGATAAGTATATCTATAATTATTCGAGTCATAATACATATGATCAGAAATTGGTTATAAAAATCTTTTTTTACATTTAGATCCTTACAGAATGAAACCTTTACACTTTGAGTTACAAGTATATATTTGAAATCTGATAACTTTTTGGTAAAGTTTGGATTTTAAAGTAGAATCTAGAAGAGTTAATTAAATAGTATTCAAATGATTATCTTTGATATATCTGAAATTGTTCAATAAATGCTATGTAAATGCATGGCACCACAATTTTAAAATTTTATTCTGTCAAAAAAGTAAGAATAAGTTTCCTATTTACTAATATCTGAGTCTTTCTAACCAAATTTTTTAATATTTTGCAATTAGTAAATAAAGTGTAATGTTGTATAAAGTGGCCTGTTAGATGACAACAGATCATAATTATCAGTATTAAGAAGTATGGTACAGAAATGTGTTCAAGATTCTTTAGCTATTGATAGGCTAATAAATATTGTTAGAAGGTCAAGTTCATAAATCATTATGTCTAAATACATACTTTTTTTTCAAAAATAGCTATTTTCTATATGAATAAATATAGAGATTAGTATTGTTTTCATTTTATTATAATGCCAGCCATTAGTATAAGTGCTGCACTCAATAATTTTAATTGCAGTAGATAAATGATAAATTTTATCAGCAAAAGATTGTTAAACTAATTATTGAATATTTTGAAAGTTCCTTAATTTTTCTAACTAAAGATATGCTTATACAGGCCAGTAGTGATATAAGCAAAATCAAGGGTCTTTAGAAACTAAGTGGTGTTTTAAATATTTTTCAAAAGTATCATAGTATTGTTATACATTTTCTAATTGAGTTCGCATTTTGTAATAATGTTCATAAGCATTAGGGTATAAATCTAAAAAGAGTAATAGTTTAAGGTTAAAGTTATTTAAAGTAATTAGAATAGTATTGAAGTTATTATTTGTAATAAAACTGGTTATTAAATGATAATAATTTGCATCTTTATTATTAATTTCAGAAGAAAAATTTTAATAAGAAACTATTATATCACTATGTTTAAAAGAGAATGTATTTTCATTAATAGATAAATGAGTAACTACAGGAAACTGAAGATTTGTATTAGAGAACTACAGAAACATTTGAGAGTATTAGTATAAATATGGGTTATTCTTATTAAGCCAGTTGGCAGCATTAATTAAAGAATCATCAAGCCAAGGTGAAAGGATAGATCGATCAGAAGAATCCAAGTAAGTGCCAAGTAGGCCAGAGTATAGACTTAGAAAATATAAATTTTGAAAGTAGTTCATATTGCCAACTAAAGATCTATACTCTGAGAAAAGATTGGCACCAGGTATGTAACCTAGAAAACAATATAAAAAGATGAGTGATAGGTATTTTTGTTTTTTTAGTAGCACAAACTTGATTTCAGGTAGAATTAGACAAAGATATAGTGGGTAATTGCAATTTAGATTTAATTTGCATTAAGAGCATATTGCAATACAATTTTCTGATAAGCTAGAATATGTAATCAATAACATTAATTTGCAAGTGGGTATGAAAAGTTAGTATCTCATTGAATTCATAAAGATTTTTCTAGATATATAAGTTTAAAACAGATAGAACAAGAAACACATAGAAATTGAAATAATATAGTATCTTTAAATTTATCAATTATTTTTTGCATTTTTATCAAGATAAGCCAAGTCGAATAAGACCAAATGTTAGGTTGTATATTACTTTGCTTAACAGACTGATTGCTGAAAAATGTAAGATCAATTATTTGTTTATTATACTTTAATAGTTCAATTTCTAGAATTGTATTTACTTAAAACATATTTAAAAAACAAATAAAAAAATTGTTGTTTCAGATAAATAGTTAACTATTTAAGAAAGTTACAAATATACTATTAAAGTCAATTAAAAATGTATTAAAATGTTATTTAGTCAGATTTAAATAAAGTAATTGCTTTAAGTGCTTTATTTATTAAAAAAAAGTAGCAAATGTGCAAAATATAAGAATATTGGTATTAGATTATTATAATTTTTAATTTAATGCAAGAAATAGCAAGTTTGATAAATAGTGATGCATTAAATAATAATGACAAAGAGATAAAGAAAAAAGAAGAAAATGTTAAAAAAAAAAAGAATAAATAGTATAGCAAAAAAAATAAATATAGTAGTCAAATCAGGTTTGTTAATTTGCACAGTCAATTAGTTAATATAATAGCTATTTTTTTTGATTAATAACAAGTATAAACAAAAATATTGAAATTTAAGAACTTATAATCAGTTTAATTCTATCAAAAACAATGAGCCACAAATTTGATATTTCCTAGTTTAATTAAAAAAGAGGCATTGCTGTAAAGATTTCATAACAAAAACATATATGCATAAATTGTGCATATTTTTAAATCAATTAAAAGATGCTATAATCATAAAGATCTTTATAACAAGTAAGTAGATACTCATATAAACTGTATGTACTTCTTAATTTTATTAAAAGGAGGTATGGTCATAATTATTTTCATAAATAATTACATGCATACATAAATTATAATATTCATATATGCATAAATAGGATTTAATCAGAGTTTAAATGACTATATTAAAATGCTAGCCATTCAAAAATATCATTATTGATCTATAGAATAATTGGTTGGTATAGTAAACAATAAGATGAATCAAGAAAAATACATTAAACAATAGGCTGCAGGCTGGCAAATTACTATAGAATTTTAAGCTCTGAGTCTGATTATATAAATTAAAACCTGTAGTTTATTAGTAAAATTATTAGCAAATGATTTATATAATCAAAAAAAAACTTAATAAAGCATATAAGTGAATGATGATTTTATCTTGAACTAACTGTTTAGATCAAAAATACATACTACTGTAATAAGCTCATGCAATCAAAACATAAGTTAATTTTAGTTACTTAAATCACTTAAATATAGTAATATGTTATATAATACAAAGTATTAGAATAATAGTTGTATTAATTTATTTAAATTTGCTAATAAATGGCCAAAAAAACAATTTTATAGATTTTGATAAAGTGTTCAAGAGATCAAATTAACCATCAAAAGAATTTAATAGTAAACAAATAAGATATATATATATATATATATATATATAGACATTAATATAATATACTTTATTTAGGCTAAAGTTGGTTATTAAGAGAGGTAGCAGGAGACTGATCTGATTCATTTGAACTAATCAACATATCTTTTGTCAAGTTTATTACTTTGTGTTGATTTTAGTTTGAGTATATGATTTACTCAAAGATTTAGCTATAGACAAATTAATTACTAATGATATTTTACTGATGCTAGGTTGTATATACAATCTTGATGCTAAAGAAACTTTTGTCACAGACAGGTCAACTAGATGTGTTATAAGTGGATCAAATGCTGATGTTACAGATAGGTTGTTAACTATAGGTGTTACAGGCAGGTTAATAATAGGTGTTATAGGAGGGTTAATCATAAATGTTACAGGTAAGTTAATAGCAAGTATCACATGCAGATTAATAGCAAATATTAAAGGTAAGTTAATAGTAAGTGTCACAGGTGAGTTAACTGTGAGTGTTGCAGGTGGGTTAATCATAGATATTACAGATGAGTTAGTCATAGACATCTTCTTATTCTTGGCATGCCTAGTGTCAAATTTTGCAGCAATTGCATTAGCAAAACTAAAAACTTTATCAAATTTATTAGAAAAATCATTTTCATATAGAACTTTAAAAGAGTTAGCAGCATTGATTAATGTTTTCTGATAAATGGTAAAGGTTATATTTTTAATATACAAATAACTTTCATTATTGTATAAGATAAATTCACTGGTAATATAAAAAATTGAATTTTTTTTTATAGTAGAAGTTATGCAAATCAAATAAGGTACAAATGTCAAATAGTAACACCTTATTTTAATATTATTTTGATCTTGATCTATATGATCAGTCATCACAACTATTATAAATATAGATTTACTATTAATGCTCAGCGAATCTTGAACTATTGCAGTTATACTAACCAAAACTAAAAATTTCAGAAAATCATCTACATCTAGGTTAAGATATATTAAATCACTTAAAACAATCTGTAAGTTTATTCGTAAATTTGATACAAAAAAAAAAGAAACCATATTTTTTGAAATAAATTTTATTTTATAAAAATACATTTATAACAAAAAAATAAATTCAAACCAACTTTCAAAGCAGAAAACTTTTCATTTTTTTCATTTATATATTTAATAACAAAATTTTCTAATAGCAAGAATTACATTTTCTTTTTCAATCAGGAAGAGACTAAATTCTTGAGTCATATTTTAAGAATAAAATCCTTTCAAAAAGATTTTTAATGACAAATTTAAACTTCAAGATTTAATAAAACCTGAAGTTTCAGCTATATAAATATTTTTGTCAAATGTAATTTGACAATTAGTCATATAACAAAGTACAGTAATGATACTCAGCATTTTTTTTTTATTTTTTAATATTTTGTTTTATTCAAAAAAAAAGAATCTTAAAAGAAATTCATACAAACAAGTGCATATTTCACATACTTAACAAATACTTAGTAATATATAAGCATAAAGCTTTTAACAGAGCTTAAGCAAAACAATAAGGTTATTTTTTGAGAGGTTTTTTTTTGCTATGATAAAAAAAAATTAAATAATAAAAAATAACAAAGAGAAACATGATTTCAACTAACCATCAAATTGATTGTATTTTAAAAAAAGTTTAATAATATATGATAATTTTCAAGTTAATTTTTTTTTGATATAAATTATTTAGTACTATTAAATACTATTAAGATCTGTATAATAATTATCATTGTTTTCTTTTATTATCATAGCATTGTAAAAAAATAAACAAATCTGTCATATTAGACAGATTGCTTTCAACACAAACATACAATAGGTATTAATATTTCATCAATTATACATACAACATACACATCTATTGTTTTTTTTTTTTTTAATTAAAAACAATGACTAATGTTTTCACAGGTAACCACATTGTACAATACAAGCAACTCATTGACACAGTCTCTGCCATCAGTCATGCCACATATCATGTCAATAATCACAAGCCTTAAACACAATTCTGAAACTAAATTCTTTTACTACAATCTTTACATTTCAACTTTTGATGATTACTAATTATCATTCAATCTACCTAGCAAAAAATGAATGAAAAAAAAACAAAAAGATTTAAAAAATCAACAAATACATATTTATAAATTAAAACAACCATTCAAAAACAATAAATATGCCTAAAACTTTCACACTCAACACTTAGTGATCAATAGCTTGTATTTAAAACCTAGAAGTTGAATTTAGTTTCTTGTATCCATATGTAGTATTTACATGTAGTATCTAGTATCAAAGTACTTATAAAAAAGGAGGGCGTAGATCATTCCTTTTACATAATCAAAGGAAATTGTTTTGACAATCATAAGTTCAAAATCAAACAGACACAACACAAAAATATCAATGTACTACAAATCACAAAAGCTATAAAAGGCAAAAACAAACCAACAAAATTGAGTACTGTTAAAAATGATGTGGGATTATAATCATAACATGTACTAGCAGAATGATCTGTTATTGTAAAATAAATTTTTTTATATACTGCACACCGGGTTAAGGATCAGTTGTGTAACATTGATGGTTCCTCTTGTTGTAATTTATATGATCATTCTATTTCTGGCAGCAATTTTTGTTCAATCTCAGATTTGATCACTCAATTCCGACCATTATAATATGATTCATATGTATTCGTAATAAGTAATAGAATCCAATAATTATTTATTATTACTTGATATTACTTAATATTAAGTAAAGCGATAATGCCGCTTGCAGTTAAATTTTCGGTTAACATCACTTTTAAACTCTTGAGAGGAGGGGGGGGGGGATAAAATGAAACGAACATATAAAATGAAAAAATATGAGTCTATTTGATTGGTTGATATAAATCAAGTGATTGGTGAGAGTTATCCAGCGTTTCCATTGAATGTTCATTTTTCTGGAGGAGACTTCAGCTGAGGTGGGAGGTTATGCTAACCAAAGAATCAACTTCGAACAGCCTAAGTCATAGGTCATTATTACTTACAAAATTACTTTTCTCATTCATAACTTCAATCAATAATAGATCTGAGGCAAAATTTTAATTAGCTGGAAACTGAACTGAATAAGTAGTTACTATTTCAATGAATAAAATCTAGAGGAGCTGACCAGCTTTTTTTCATAAAGTTTCTCTGATTCGATAAAATTTAGAATCCGCCTTTTATCAATATCCTATATGAGAATCACACTACGCATTATAAGTGTCATATATATTATGGTGCAGGAAGTCTATACTCAACGGTTACACGAAGTGGTTCAATTTTTTAGATGGTTATGACTTTTTATATAAAGGGTTTTAAAAAAATCTGATCGTAACTTTATAGAGCTATATCATCTCAACATATATGGCAAATATCTTTTCAAAA
This sequence comes from Cetraspora pellucida, assembly GCA_910591915.1. NCBI lineage: Eukaryota > Fungi > Glomeromycota > Glomeromycetes > Diversisporales > Gigasporaceae > Cetraspora > Cetraspora pellucida. The sequence continues at coordinate 22,359 of CAJVQA010000569.1, forward strand.
TCTCATCACTGTAAAAAGTTGATGCGTTTTTAAAATTGAAATTTTATTAAATTTACTTATAATTTCAATTTTTAAAATGCGTCAACTCTTTACAGTGTTGAGATTTTGAAAATATATTTGTCATATATGTAGAGCCGATATAGCTCTATAAAGTTACGATCAGATTTTTTTAAAACCCTTTAGATAAAAAGTTATAACCATCTAAAAAATTGAACCACTTAGTGTAACCGTTGAGTATAGACTTCCTGCACCATATATGATATAATATTTTGTTTAGTTTTGTTGAATTAATAATTTTTATGTAAACTTTAAATTTTAAAATAGTTACATTACATTATGCGACATTATGTTTAGTATAATGTAATGCGTATAATGTATAACGCCCATCTCTAAACATTATGCATTTCATCAGAAAAAGCACTCGTGATAATTAATAAATTTTATATGATGATCCTATCTAACTCCATAATAATATTTTAAAAAAAGTCAATTTAATACATAAAAAAAAGATACAGTATATCCAATGTATAACGTAATTTTTTTGAATTTAAATTATTCTATTTAGGCGCTTTATCTAATTTTTCTAATAGAGCAATTGCTCTTTCATTATTTTTACTGGCAGCTACTCTTAAATAATTGAGCCCACGTTCTTCATCCTTTTTTTTACTCTAAGTTTTCCGGCCACATAAATATCTCCCAAATAATATATTGCATCAATACTCGGGTTTTCCGGATTTTCAGCTGCTTTTTCCAGATAATATAGAATTTCCTTGTATAATTTAGTTTTTTCAGACTCATTAGTTACTTTTCTAAGGTCACCAAGTAATAAAACAGCATATCGATATTGTGCTTCAGAATGATTTAGTTCATCAGAAGCTTCTTTAAAAAGCTGTCTGGCCCTATCCGGATCTTTTTGCCCATGATAATGACCGTAAGTTAAGTAATATCCTAACCAGAATTTTGCTAATGGGTTATTAAGATCAGTATTTTCAGTGAAGCATTTCCATGAGCCTTCATAATCCTTATTTTTATGCATTTCTATTCCATCATTAAGAGATATAATGGGAGCTTCTTCAGGGATTTCATCATCTTCAATTTCAATATTATCAGTAAAATTTGGCAAAGTTTCTTCAGCCTTCTTTTCATCAAAATTCAATACCTTATCTCTAAGAAGTTGTGGCGTGTCAAAAGGAATTGGGAATTCTGTGGCTAATTCTTCAAGTTTGTGCCCTAGTGTAGGAATAGTTATTCGTAATTCTGATTTATGGCACCATGCTATTATCAATTAAATAAACAAAATTAAAGTAAAAATTGTAGAACCAATAAAATAAATAAAAATAAAAAAATCTGATAAATGCTACCATCTTGAATGATTTTAATAAATTCTAATTGAATGTTTTTATCGTCAGGGTTTATGAATTTTCCTTTTGAAAGCTTTTCTCGTTTACCACTTAAAATATGATCAACTATTCGTTTAATATCCCAACCTTCATAAGGTAGCTTTTCATAACAGAGTTCCCATAAGAGCATTCCAAAACTAATTATGAATAATAATGATCAGAGAATATAGAAAGTAAGCAAATACAATTAAAATAATCTTATAATTACCTAAACATTTCACAATTAAATGTATATACAATTTTTTTTTCAGATTTACTTAGAATACGTGTATATTTTTCGATTAATTCAGGTGCCATCCAACGAATAAGATGTGTTGCCAAGTTTGAAAGATTTGCAGCGAAGCCATCTACTTCACGCGCCCATCCAAAATTTCCAAGTTTTACACTCAAATCATTTAGTACCTATACGTAATGTAATATTAGTAATTATTATTTTTAGATACAATATATTAAATATTATTTAATTATACTTACAAAAACATTTTCACATATAACATCATGATGGAAAATATTTACAGTACGTAAAAATAGAAGACCAAGAAGTATATCTTTGGCAATTATAATTTTTCTAGTCCAAGGAATATCATATTTGTCGTAAAGCTCCTTTAAATTTCCACGTTCAGCCCATTCCAAAATCATAACTTTAGAGTTATTAATATCAATATAACCATAAAAGGTGAGAATTTTAGGACATTGACCTAATTTGCCAAGGATTGCTAATTCGGTTTCATTTTGACCTTCATGAGGTTTACATGCGACTTCTTCTATTGATCTATAAATCATTTTAATGATTTTGCCTCTAATTGTTTGAGTTGTGGGGTCAGCCAATTCATTCGAGTCAATCTTATGCGCATGGACATCACCTTGTTTAATCATATGAGATGTCATAAAGTCTATACGTTGAACTACTATATCAAGTTTCTCATCAATTTGTTGGAGAGTCTAAAATGGATATTTATATGAAAAAGGTAAAATTAATAAGTCAGGGTTATTTATACTTGAAAATAAATAACTTACTTCATCAACTTCTTTTAAATCTTTATCAACTTTTTCAGAATCTTTTTTACTTTCATCTGCATTAATTTCAATATTGAAGTATAGATAACTCATACACTTATCAAAATCATTTGTTAATTGATCAAATTTCTTTTTAACATCAGGTGCATGAAGAAACCTTTTATAGCCTTTAAGTTTTGATACATTTTTAGTATATTCTTTGATCTGAGTTAAAATATTTTTAAATCTTTCAAAAGCTAAATAAAAGGATTTTTCACGAAAATCCACCTTAATCCTTTCCATACTTCTAACTATCTTATCTATAGAATATTCTGCTGCTTTTACTCTATCAACTATAATCAGGCAAAGTTCTTTATTACATTCCGCATTTTCATAATTTGATAAATTTCCTCAACTAATACTTTAACTGCTCCGATTACAGGAAGGTAAACAGAAAATATATCAGCATCAAAAATTTTGGTCGCAGTAGAATTCATGTCTAAAATGAACTGGCACGTACAACGAGAGCACGCACGTACGTACTTATCTACGAGATGTTCATGATCTTAAATATGATATACGTAATCATAATAATAAATCACGTGTACGTACGTACGTACTAGGGCGGTAAATCAACTAAGTAAATCAAAACTATGTCAGCAATATTAATAATTTTACTATGATCAGATTTTAATCAGTGAAATTAAAATAATCGATTAAATATCATATTGATATATCTTTGATTAATAAATAATACACAAAATTCTAAAGAGTCTACCTTGACATTGCACTTCTTTTTCTAATTTCTTTTAATTGAAAACTCTTTTCAAAAGTCATCTCTAAAAAGTTACGCTCGATTTTTCGCAAAAATTCTATTGAAGTTTCAACTTTTACAGTTAAGATATAATTTTTTTTTCATTTTAACTAGTGAAATTTAAATTATTTATAGACGAACATTCAAATTTATATGTTAATAGAAAATCTGAAAGCGTAACTTTATTCTCTAACCTTTAATAAGTTACTTGTGAAAATTTCAAAGTAATTCATTGGGTTTTCAATAAGTTACACTATTTTATAGTAATTAATTTTAATAAATACATTAATTTGTAATAATGACAATCTCTAAATGAAAATATCAATTACGTGAGGCAAGCAAAGCTTCAGCAGACAAATGAAAAGTCACCCAGCATGAGAAATATGTTAGTGAATTAAAACAGATTTTAATACAAATGAACAATAATGACTTGCAATTAATTTATCAATATATGGTTCAACCAACTAATCATCAAAAAGAAAATAAAACTACACATCATCAAAAATTAATTAACATTGTTGAACATTTACTTGATGATGAATTAAAATCTACAATTCATTTATTAGATACTATGTGGTATTCTAAAGGATCAAATAAGGGCAGTTTGCTTTCATCTTTTTTGCAAAATAAGGTTTTAAATTACATTAATTCATCTCTTTATAAGTCAAATCAAGATTCGATCTTATTAATTCAATATAATAAAACTTTATATAAAAAAATCGATTAATTAAAACATTTAAATGCTAAAAAGAATCATAAAATCAAACAACTAGTAGAAATATTGTCACAACATAAGCATAAAAGAAACAAATATATTTCAAAAGTACATGCTGTTGCTAGTCATAAATCTTTACCTCTATTACAAAGTTTAAAAACAAGTATTTTAATATAACTTATAAAAAACAAATATCAATATATAACTAAATTTATCAATGTAACTACACAATTATCACAAATCAACCAAATGTCCTTTCAAAATACCATTCAAGCTATACAAATAATCTTGAGTTTTCTAACAGAAGAAGATTTATCATGATCATTAATATGTCAATCCATTATTAATTAGAATCAAGAAATTAGTGAACTCTATATAAATAAAATTTTAAGTCAAAGTAGGGTTTCAAATTTCTTTACTATTGGAATAATGGTAAACAAATCAACACGAAACCAACAAAAAATATTTTATACTATGTCTTATATTCTGGAATTTAGAAAAAAATAAACTAGATCTTCAAGTATTAGAAATGAAGGACTTGATATGTTGTATAGGAAAAGCAGTAGCACAAGCAATATATGATACTTTAAATAATTATAATATAGATTTGCAACAATGTTTAGTTTGTGTTTCTGACAACACAAAGTATATGAGTGATAGAAATGGAGATGCAATCATATTATTTAACAAAATAAATAAATCTAAACTATTTTGAATTCTATATGAAATTCATGTTTCACATATTATAATAAATAATTTTGAGGAAATTATATTTGGAAAATTATCTAATGGCAGTAGATTTTTGTAAAAAGAACATTTAGCAAATCTTTTGTAGTTAGTCTAGAATCTCCATGATGATTATGATAAAAATGATAAAACAAACTGATGGGTGTATAATCAGATTATATTTGTATGTTTTATAAAGAGCAATTTAAATATAAATTAATTAAGTATCAATGGCCTATTCGATCATGATGGCTTTATAAGTTTATTTGTGTTGAACAATACTTAGAGTAAAGAAACATTTATATACAATTCACAAAATGGTTTTTAGCTCATCTTAAAACCTGAAATAATACACCAAAATCATATCTCAAAAAATGGAAGTTATTTAAGAATTGGCTTAATAATCCTTTTTTAAATCTTCAGATTAAATTATTTGTTAAATTTGAAAAAGAGTTTTATTATCTGATGGTCAGGTTTCTTACTGGATATGATTCTATATTACAAAATTCTATGTCTATTAATCTTCTTCCAGGTTAGTGTGCATACCAAATACCAGATTTTGTAATTTGTACAACAATGAAGCTTCAGAATATCATTGAAGATCCCTATTCATTCTTTGAAGAAGAATTATTAGAAAATATCAATTTTTTAGAAGATGATCAACTTAGTGAACTTATTTCTGATCTTGAATATGGTACTAAAAAAGCATTAGAGCTTTACCAAAAATATTTTGATTATTGGTTGCATTTATCTTTGAGTATCTGCTGTTTAGGTAGAAAACATAAAAGAGAATTTGCACGAAGCTTTGCTTATATAGTTTTAGGAATACCTTAGTCATCAATTCCTACTTTGCAGGAATTATGTTATGCAAAATTTTTAGAATTAGATATTGAATGTAATGAATTTAATGACTTTGGTCTATTTGATGCATTAAATAATCCTATATTTAATTATAAATTTCTCAGTTTTATTTAGGAAAAGTATTGATCTTTATACCAGTTTCCTAAAATATTTAAGTTTGTTAAATATCATATCTGGTATATTGTAATTTACCAACAGCAAGTTGAAGGTATATTCAATAAGTGGGATCTTAAAACCCATCCAAATATGACAACTAGTCTTCAATAATCAAAATTGTGATTATCAAATATGCCACTTTCTGAAATCAGCTATAATTCTTTGAATTTGACAGAATATAGAGCAAAGAAAAGACAACAAGCAAAATCTGTACCCAGACCAAATTTAAGTTAGGACAATTTTGATAATGATGCTGAATGTGAAAGAAAAGCAAATAAATTGTTTGAAAATTTATTTGGCTAATAGTAAATAAATATGTAATATTGCAATATAGCAGTAATTAATATTAAATTGATATCAGGCAATAATTAAATTAATATCTATATATAATATATATAATAATAATTATGATATAAGGCAATAATTATATTTGTATAATATAAAAAATCTGTAATATATCAAATTATATAGTTTGCTCACATAGTTTTGATTTACTTAGTTGATTTACCACCCTAGTATGTATATACATATGTATGATGTACTACATGTATGAACATTTTATTGTTGCACTATGAATGTTTATAGTTAAATTTGAGTTTGGCGTTTATACATTTCATGAAAGCTTACTGTTGTTAGGAATAGTAAAGAGTTACTTTTTAATAATTTTTATTTTAACAATTTTTATGTTTTTTAACTTGCTTTAATTATTGCATTAATGGATGAAGCTGAAATTACTGTACTAATTGATTAATTTCAATTTTAGTGTTGTCATGGATTTTATCGAAGTATGCATGTTTCTTGACTTCAGTTGTGTTACAAAGTCAAAAAAGTCAGAAGATTCGAATTTATAATCATAATAATAACTATATTATTATTATTATTATCAAATATCAATAGAAGTAAATACATGTAAAAAATCATTTTAAATCAATATAAAAATTATTTGAAACATTCTGCTTTAAGGCCTTAATTAATAGTACAAAAAGTGCTAGTAAATAAATATTATTTAGCAGAAAATATTTTAAGAGTGTCAAATGTTTATTATTATAATCAAAATTCAAGTAAATATCATAATTTAATAAGCAGACAAAATTCTTAAAGTCGAGTTAAGGTCAGGGCTAAGAATTATAGAGAAGTAATTTTAGTAGTAAAATTATTGAGCAAAAACTTTTTATTAGAGCACGAGTGAAAACTTTTTGTTAGAATACAAAAAGATGGTTTCTTTTGTAGAATTTTGAGCGAATGTTTGGTTTAAAATTTTTTTTGATCATGTTACATTACACCTAATCTTAAAACTATGTCAATAACCCAGTACACATTTTCAATAATTTTTCACCCTTGCTAATGTAGGATATTAGGTTTTGTTAGAGTTTATTATGGTTAGAATTATTAGCAGAGTATGGCATTATCATAAAAGTGTATGAAAATACCAATTCCCAAACAATAATATGTGAGCTTTCATTTCCAATTTACAAAATTTATAAACATTTTAAGCTTCAATTAATTGAATATTTTTTTAAACCTGTGAGATTGTGGAATACTGGGAAGCATACTTTATTAGATCATAAATTGTAAAATTACAGAGTATACATGATAGTTAAATATTTTTATTTTAAAGTTAGATAGTGAAGTATTGATATACTTGTCTTCTCTCTGTTTCTTGCCAAGCTCTCCAAAACTTTTATTTCTTTTTTGATTCTGTTTGTGATGATGAAAGGGATCATAGGAGATGAAACAATATTTTCACTTCATATCATTTGAGTATAGAGATACTAGATTTCATAAATTGCAGTAAAGTGTAGTCATAGTATTGTCTTCTGTAACTTTTTATTCTAGATGTTCGATGCTATAAATATTTTTTTAATTGATTTAGGTAGTGCTTTGTTTGAGTTCTTAAGAAAATCATAGGTAAGCTTCTATATTTCCTTACTTTTTTTACATTGAACACCAAAATCTTCAATTATTTGAAGTTCTTCTGGGCATTCTGAACAGTCTTCTAGAGTTTGATCTGAGTGTAGAAGGTGATATCCAAGGGTCAAGAAGTGGTAATAAAAGCATTAAAAAATATCACTCTTTTTGTTATTTATATATTTAAACTTAATCCACTTTGCATAGACATCAATCATTTCTGAGTCTCTGTTTTTTTTGACTTGCCATAATTTTTATATACTTGTTTTTGAGAAAATCTGTCTTTTTTTTAACTGCATATTTGTCTCTTTTACTATTAGCTAAGCTTATTGAGTTCAGATTCCAAGGTCAAGGGCTGTTAGTAGTAAGGTTTTCTTTAACTCTTCTCCATGCCATCAAATAGAGTTTTTATTTGTCTGGCCATGAGCTGGTTCTGATTGGTAACATGTTCAGAACTCTTATAATTGTTATATTATATTTATTCCATTCTTTGACTTTTTCATGTTCTGTTTTGGTTCAACAGCTTTGAGCTATTTAAAAGCTTAAGCCAAATTGTTAAAAATCTGGAGTCTAATATATATTTAAAGATAGAAAATGGGAGTTACATCACCTATTTCACTATATGCTCATTGATCTTATTGAGCTGTTTTCTGTTAAAGAAATATACTATATTTTAAAAATTAATAAACTTTGATAACTAAGATCTTGCCTTTAAAAAAGAGGTTAAGTTGTAATATTTTTTTTATTGAATTTTTTATTTTTTCTATCATTTCATACCAGAACAATTTTTTAATATTGCCTTTTGTGTCTATCCTAAAACTAGATATTTCAATTGACTTATTTTCTTATAAGGTTTTAAATAAGTTAATGTTGTTACTTGAATATAATTATGCACTATTTGTTAAAAAACTAGTATTTATTTTTTTTTATTAATTCTGCATTATAGGCCTTTTCATATTTATACAAACAAGAGAAAAAAAGGCTTCATTTTGTTGAATCTGCAATGCCTATAGTGAGATTATTAATATATGCTACTAATTTGAATCTTTGTAAGTGCATAGAGATATCTTTAAAGTTTGTATTTAAGAGTCTAAGTAGGAGTTCAAAGGCTAAAATATATAAAAGTAAAAATTAATTAAGTATTTAAAAGATCACAATGATAATGAAATTCAACCTTGCTGATTCAATTCTGATCATAAACTACTATTAATTTTGTTATTGCTTCAATTCTGATTATAGACTACTATTAATTTTATTATTGCTTCAATTCTGATAGATCAGCAAATTCAATTTTAGTAAGCAGTTGATTTTATTTATGAATTCAATTAAATATATATTTTATAATATAAATTTTTTGAATAAATTTTAAATATTAAACAAATTAAAATATAGCTTCAAGTTATTTAATTTCAGTAGTTCCAATAACTAGTTAAACTAAAACTATAAAATCTAAACTAATTATATTTATAAATATTGATAAATATATATAAAAAAACAATAGTATTCTAAAACTAAAAAATAATATATATATTATTTTCAAATATGCCTAAGATTTTAAAATTATATTTATAATTAAGCTAAAATAATTACATCTAGTTAGTTTTATATTAACTTAGCATAATATAAATTTAGTTGTTAAATACAAAGTTTATTTTTGTTATGCTTAGCATAAATTAAATTTATTATTTAATAAGCATATTATAAAATAAATTTAGATATATTTAGTATTAAGTATTTAGTTAATTTAAAAAAACTAAATAATTAATCTAAATTCAAGATTAATAATAGTTTATTTTAATTATTAATTTTTTTTAATTTATTTAAACAGATAATTAATATGTAAAATGATATAAATATCAAATTTAAATTATATAATAACTAATCATTTAATTACAAATATTGAATAAAAATGCTTTTTGATATGATTAATTTTATTTTATATTATTTTTAAAACAATATACTTATTAACTTTAAACTATATAATGAATTATTTTTTGATATTATAATAAAGAATATAAGCTTTAAAAATAATATTTTAATTGATAGTTTTTAAAATAAATTTGATGCTTTTAAAAAATACATTAATGAATATAATAAACATTTATTAACAAGCATAATTAATTTAATTTTTAATAGTTTTTTAATTTATGATTTTATTTAATTTACATTTAAAATTTTGGAGAATAAAATTACTAACTCTTTTTGACAATCATTTGTACCAAATTCTTTCCAAACAAAATTGCCTTTTTCTTAAATTTTATTAAGTAAACCTATTTTGGCTGCCTAAGTAAAATTGTTTCTTATAAGATTTTATATATAAGCAGCTTACTCTTATATCTCTAAAAGTATTTACTACTGATATATAACTAAATTAAATAAATTTTTTTTCTTACTAAATACTTATTATTTTACTAAGTAAAACATAGTAGTTACTTAAAGCAAAAAAATTTAGCACAACTCTATCTTTTTTTTTTTTTTTTTTTTTTTATTTCAATAATGTCAGAGTAGAAACTTTATTACATTTTTAGAAAACAGAAGTTCTAAGATTAAAGA